>WOVY01003289.1:0-160370 GCA_013436015.1 Rhipicephalus annulatus | reverse complement strand
CTTACCATTAAACTACTGAAAAATAAACATGCAGTTTCATTACCATTATAACAAAATCACTGCTTCTAAATGATGTGCAAAATCCAATGCTCTATCAAAAGGTCAATGACCGTTCCACACATGGACACTAATTTAGACAAGCTAGGTCCATAACTGTGATGGGCAGCACTTGCTATACCCAGCTTTCGTGAGTTCTAAATAAAAACACATCGGTGTGCAATGTTACAAGTAACAAGATCTAAACTACAGAATGTAGCTTTGCCGACAATCAGAAAAAAAAACAACGCAGACACAATGTCCTCCATAGAGGGCCCTTTATTCTGTTGGCACTTTCTTCAGTGATCCAGCTTTGCCCATTCTAAAATCACTCTGGATGTGCCTTTATTGCGTGCAGTTTCTAATGCAGTCACCTTGACAAGTTCTGTCTACATGGAGCTGCTTCACAACACCTGAAAACTTGTTGTCAAGATCTGAATATTTTTATTTTGGGCCCATAGAAACTTTTTCTGGTCAATGTGCAGCTGAAGATTTTCCTCCTTTTTTTTTTTCTGCACCACTCACAAACACAGCTATCAGGCATGTAGAATAGATGCGAAGTAGCTGTCCTCAGCCTGTAAGTAACTCTCCCTTGATTGAGCTTTCATACCGAAATGGGTACGTCCCCATTTCCACATCGTTGGGAAAAACGTGATGCAGACAGAACGACGAAGTCTAGCACGAAATGGGCCACTATACTAGCTTTAAAATGCTTCCTCTCGCCATTTTGTGATGGCGATGCTGCTCTGGTGGTTGGCTGTCGCTAATGCTGTGAATGCGATTTACAATTCATACTAGATAGACATGCTTTGCTTAACATGCTTTCCGAATATCTTGGCACCATGAAATCCACCGGCAGTATAAAATTCTTTTAGTATCACAGAAAAATGGTTAAATATCAAGCTAACCTGATTTATGGCAATATTCTGGGTTTTCTCACCCACGTCAATACACAACAGCTAGAAGCAGTTCGGTTTTCACTTGGTGGCTATGGCGTACCATGCAAAAGCAATTTTTTTCTTTTTGGCCCTGTTTCGCATTGCATATTATTACAAGAGAATTTTTTTGGTCAGTTGCCAAAGCGCGCACTGGTACGGCATCCCCAGAAGCCATGCACCAAACCACACTTGACCTCTCCGAGACACCAATCCCCACTTCAGTGATTAACTCGGCTGCAGAGAGCACTCGCAGCAGCAAAGCAAGAGAGATACCCACAGCAGGTGGACTCAGGACTCGAACGGAGCGAGCCCTCATCTGCATAATAGCTGGGCCTTCACAGAAGTTGAGAGGAGCAGAGGTTGAGGAAACAATCTTTTTTCCTTTCATGTATGAAGTGTTGACCACCACTTTGCACCAATCTTGCAAACAAACACTCTACCTTCTTCATTGCCAATTTTTTTTATATGATGATCAGGTAGTAGCAGCCCTTCAGCACTTCACTAGCCTGGCCAAAAGAAACTCTTACGTGTTTCCACCTCATGGGATTATGCTTAGATTACTTAGCAACTTTTTTTTGCAATTTTTGCTTTAAAGTATACAAAAATATTCAAGACATTCTAAAAACATTCTACTTAATGTGCAATATTATTCAAGTTCACTAGGCACCAGAAATTTTCCTATCCTTGCAGCTCTAGTCACAAAAACACCAAGTTTCACAAATGTAGCATTGCAATTGAAGTAAGTTTCCTTAGTGAAAAACTATGGCAATACTTTGATGTGCTGAGAAATTTTTTTGTCTCGTTCTGGCATTTTTGCAAGGTTCAATTGGATTTGAAAATTGCAACTTGGCATTGGAAATGCGTGGATTTCTAAAGTACTGTGGGCCCTTAACTTGCAGCACTCATTTTCCTCTCCACATGCAATGCAAATGATTATTTTTTACCACAAGGCAGCCAGATGCTGTAATGCCCCAGCATTGAGATGGGCAGTGTACGTAGACCAGATGTACGATGGCCCTGCCAAGCATTTGCCGTCAACACTCACCTGTTTCTCTTAGCTTATTGAGAAGATCCTGGATGTCACGACTGAACTTGAGAGACATTAAGTCGCATCGCTTGATGTAGTCTTCTAAAACCTTCTCTGCCCGACTAATCTGCTCCGTACTTGCGTAAACTTGCGCCATCTCGAAGTAGCCCTGGGTGAAAAGGAAACAGCAGTCGATTTCACGATTTCGTTTCCCGTAACCCATTCACATAAACTTAACAGTAGGTGTCATTCTAGTAAAATGCAGGCGCAGTGAGTAGTTTTGGCCCATCACAGGTTCCGCTGAAATCGACGGCGTGCTAGAATACAGGAAAGCTTGTCTGCGAAATGGCAAGCTTCATGAAGGCACAGGCATTGTTCTAAATGAAGCCAGACAAAGTGCAGAAACAAAATCCACAACTTACCAACATGACAAGTGAAAATTTACCAGCTTCAACCAAGAGCAAAAAACACTTCTTTACTCGAGATGCTGAAAGTGTATTTTTAAAATTAGAATAATGTTTTGTCAAGAACCAAGTGAGCAGGCTTAGCGCTCCATCATGATGGATCTGCATCACGCAACATACATGTTCCTAAGTTTGTTTATGAAGTATTTATGGCAGTGAATTCGCTAACGAGAGCCCAAATTCATAAACTTCTACCTGCTTGCTGGCCCGTAAAGCAGAGCATGCAGGTTAGTATCTTGCAGTTTACACTCACCCTTCCTTAACAAACCTAGTTTTTGGGCATGTGATACAACTTTTACGAATTCGGGTTCATTGGTATCGCGCCGCTGCCACCACAGTTACGAATTCGGGTTCAGTGGCATCCCACCGCTGCCACCACTGTTAGGATTTACGGTTTGTTGCGATGGTAGCGGTAGCTGAGAGCGTCGAGCAGTCGAACAGACTTCGCTGAAGCCTCTACCCAGAGGTGGAATAGGGAGGCAATCATTTTGAAAACAGCAACAGGTAGGAACGTTTACTGAGGCAGCAGGTTAGCATGAGCCGGCTAGCATGACGACGTCAGCTGGAGCTGACGTCGTCAGCTGTTAAGGCCGGCACGGCCTTAAATAACATTTTTGTTCTTTTTTCAAGACCAGTTCCCGGTGCTTGGCGGAGAAGGCGAAGCCTTCCTCGAAATTGCACGTGGCGTTCAGTGATCTGGCTCGGCGGAAGAAGCGCAGTTTTTCCCGGAACTACATGGTGGTTCGCCGCCGTCAGCGTGGAAGGTGGCACTGAAAGGAGGGAGAGTTCGCCGGAACAGTGCTCGTTTTCGTGGGAAGCACTTCCTAACGAGGACCATGTCTGTGGCATATAATGCCACGCATCATTGCACACATGGGCTACGGGGTGCAGACAGCGCTAACTTAATATACAAAGCGAGAGCAGTGATGAAATTAACAAAAGCCTGTGCTACCATTCACAGTAAAACCTCATCATAAACTCTAGTTCTTTCGAAATCCCATTAAATTAGAAGTATTTATGCAGTCCCGTATTTCACAATTAAGTTTGAGTGGCTAACTTGAAGCGGCAGTTGGCACTAGTACAATTGATTTGAAAACTTTGGGTGCCATGTGTGCCAATTCTCGATCCCGATTTTGCCGCTAACTTGCAAAACGATGGCTTTAAGGGGCCACAAGGCAATGCAGTGTGCCAATACTAATCAGTGACAAGTGAAGCACTCCAGTCTCTCTTCGGCAAGCACAAAAAAAAATAATATAAAAGGTGTAGTTGTGGTCGGCTCAAATATGTGCCTGCGAAAAAGAAACTCTGCTTCACTACAATACGGCAGCGACACACGAGCAGCACGTCACATCCTTTTCGCAACGTCTGCGCTTCGACCACGACTTACCCATTCTTGCTGAGAATATAAGGATATTAATAAGATACCTGTGGTGGAATTTGATGATGATGATGTGATATGTGGGGTTTAACGTCCCAAAACCACCATATAAATATGAGAGATGCCGTAGTGGAGGGCTCCAAAAATTTCGACCACCTTGAGTTTCTTTAACATGCACCCAAATCTGAGCACACGAGACTACAGCCTTAATCGAAAATGCAGCTGCTGCAGACAAGATTCTATCCCGCGACTTGAGCTAGACCAACGCGGCGGTGCTCTGGCAGAATATGAAATGTGTGCGAACTTTCAACTTGCGGTTGATTTAACGATTTGCACATCTACACCGCTGGCAAAGTTCTTTCCTGCAACGCCTACTTCGCAAGCTAAAGCTCGAGAAAGAAAAAAACAAACATGTCAGCTTCCCCTATATAGAAATCTGTATAACACGGAAGTGAAACGTGTCTTCAGAGAGGTAGTTAAGTGTTTACTGTGCATTGTTTCAGCAACGGCAACAAATTGCAGTCACGTTAAAATCTGCAAGCAGCTTGAAACTTGCCGCACACACTTCAAGAAGAAAGCACGCATGAAATTAGCATACACAGGGCGAGCGCGCACCAACAGCTGTCAAAGCTCGACACTTAAAACACGCTGTTCAAACAAAAAAAAAAAAGACGTACAAAGCGAGCGCACAAGTATACAGAAGACAAGCACGAACAACTTCCTGCGTCGTGTGTCCGCAGTGCGCTCCTTTCGTAAATGCGGCAGCGAGCGGAGTGACCTTTGTCCTCCCCAAAACCAAATGTCTGATAAGCGTGTGCACAGGAGAGACCACACTCCGTGAATAGTGCTTCGTGGAGGTGACGACCATTAGAGTGCGCCCAACGTGAGCCTGTCACATCATCTCGCCACTAATAACGAAAAATCGCTGAAAAAAAGTTTAGAAGCTCTGAGGGCAGCCAAGCGGTGCGTGGTGTGGCTTGCCGTTAGCACTCCTGACAACATACATTGTGGCATAATGGTTAGAACTACAAATAGAGAGGTTTCTGGTTCGATTCCACTCGACAGACGCTTGCCTTCTAGTTTTAGGGGCGAAACTCCTTATGGTGTGGCTTGTGTGTCCCCCGTTGTAGTGCGTAACCTGTGGCACATACCCGCCCTCGGGCACATATCTGCTTGTCCCCTTGTTACGAAAAACTTAGCACGGTGATGTTATAACGCTCTCGGTGTTAAAGCGCTGACAGCAGAAATTTGGTACATACTCACGCTTAGTCCTTAGATTGTCCGCTGGATGGTGGTACTTGTATATGATAAATATATTGTAAGACGGCACCAAGGACCCTCAAGACTTCTTTATTGTCTCGAGTATATGCCCCACAACGCAAACTGGAGTGGTGATGATGAATATGTACAGATGAGAAGATGGAACGCATAAACAATGCTTACTTATTTTCCCGGTGCACATGAGCAGCCGGCCCAGCCGAGACTTAGGTAGGAAAGGTACGGCGAACAAAGGGTTTCAGACGTGAAACGTGGACTATCTCGGAGGCACGATAACGACTATCTAAGGAACCCTCGACGGGAGTAACAAGGTAATTGAAAGGAGATGTTCGTTCACAAACAACGTAAGGTCCGAGAAGGCGGGACTGAAACTTTTCACACAATCCGGGTGTACGAACAGGTGTCCATAATAGTACTTCATCTCCAGGAAGGAAAGCGACGTCTCGACGAAAGCTGTCACAGCGTTGCTTGTAGTCTTGTCGACTGGCCTTTGTGTTGATTTGAGCAAGTTGTCATGTGTCAGCGAGCCTAGAGACGAAATGTTCTGGTGTAGTTGCGGGCATTTTTGTCGTTACATTGAAGAAAAAGGCGTCGATGGTGAATGTCTGCGCATGATCGTAGACGAGGAAGAAAGGTGAATATACGGTGGTTTGTTGAACAGTGGTGGTGTGTGCAAACGTTACGAACAGCATCGTGGTTGGGTCCAATGTACATGAATATTATGGAATTGCTCTGTCAGGCCATTTGTCTGAGGGTGGTAAGTGGATGTGGTCTTGTGAACTGTGCCACAAGTTTTAAAAATTTCGTCAAGAATTTTGGACAGGAAGGCCTTGCCTCAGTCACTCAACGACCAGCGAAGAGCACCATGACAACACAATGGCTTTTAAAAAGAAGGCAGCAACGTCTGAGGTAGAGCTAGTGCGCAGAGGAGCGGTCTCCGCGTATCGTGTGAGGTAGTCGACGGCTGTGACGATCCAGCTGTGGCCCACTGGCGTTATGTGAAGTGGTCCGAAGAGGTCTCTTATGACGACAAAAGGTGTATCAGGAAATGTAATAGGTTGTAATAGGCCAGCAGGAGCTGAAGTTGGTCGTTTCCTGTGTTGACATAGTGCGCAAGAAGCAACATATTTAGCTACAAAGGTAGAAAGACCAGGCCAGAAGAAACGGCTCCTAACGCGGTTGTAGTTCTGAAATCCTAAGTGTCCAGCTGATGGGTCGCCGTGCAATGCTTCGAGAACTTGTTTTCACAGCAAATAGGGAAGTACTGGCACCCACCGATACCCATCAGCATTGTAAGACAACGCTGCAGGACATTGTTCTCTAGCTCAAACTGCCGTAGCTGACGACGTAGTCTGGCATTAGGTGGAGAAGGCAAGCCATTCAAGTATTCGATGATGTGGTTACAGTAGGGGGTGGCAAACTGAGCACTTCTGTTTAAAGATAGCGACCCAGCAACTGCCAGAGGTGATAACGTGAGTGATGGGGAAGCTGCTTGATGACCTGAAGGGCACTCAAGATGCGTGGTTGGAGATGAAAGTAGCAGAGGGCAGCGAGAGAGAGCATCGGCATCTTGATGCCGTTTGCCGGACCTGTACACAATATCAAAAGTGTACTTTTGCAAACGAAGTATCCAGCGACCGAAGCGCCCTGACAAATTCTTCAGTGAAGACAACCAGCATAGAGCATGGTGGTTGGTAATCACAGTGAAGTGGCGTCCATACAGATAAGGTCGAAATCTCTGGATGGTCCAAACGACAGCGAGACATTCCTGTTCTGTTATCGAGTAGTTCTGCTTCGCAGGTTGTTAGTGCGCGGCTGGCATACTCAACTACTCGCTCACGTGAAGTGTCGTAGCGCTGGAGGGACAGCACAGACTCCGTGACCGCTAGCATCTGTGTGCAAGAAAGTGGGAGCACTCTCGTCGAAGTGACAGAGGACGGGGTCTGATGTCAAAGCACGTTTAAGGGCTTTGAAAGCACACTCGCACTCTTCAGTCCAAGTGAAGGCCTTTCCCGACGTCAGAAGCTTGTGTAACGGCCCCGCAATGGCAGCAAAGTGACTGATGAAGCGGTGGAGGTAAGACGCCAGGCTCAAGAAACTTTGCAATTATTTTTGATTGCCCGGATGAAGAAAACTAATTACGGCAGCAACTTTGTCTGGGTTGGGTCGAACACCATCTTTGCTTAGAAGGTGACCCAATACTTTGATGTTAGTGCAGCAAAGTGGCACTTCTTTATTTTGAGCTGAAGGCCAGCGTTCGAAATGCACATTAGAACTTTGTCCAAACGCTTAAGGTGCTGAGGAAAAGTGGAAGAATAAATTATGATGTCTAAATAACATAAGCAGGTTTTCCACTTGAGACCACGTAAAACAGTATCTATCATGAGCTTGAATGTTGCCGGAGCGTTGCATAAGCCAAAAGAAATGACGTTAAACTCGTAAAGCCTGTATGGCGTTGCAAACGCTGCTTTCTCCTTGTCTGCTTTGCACATAGGCATTTGCCAATACCCGGATCGGAGGTCGGGACAGCAGAAATTCTCTGCACATTGTAAGGAGTTGAGGGCATCATTTATGCGTGGCAACGGATATACATCTTTTTTCATGATCTTATTGAGCGCTCTGTAATCAACACATAAGTGGACAGAACCATCCTTTTTCCGTACCAACACCACAGGAGACGACCAAGAGCTGGATGAAGGTCGAATAATATCCCTTTTGAGCATGTCGGCGATGTTTTCCTCGATGATTTGCCGTTCTGCCGAAGACACAAGGTAGGGCGGTGACCTTCGGTTTCAATGCTGTGCTCCGCAACGAAGGTGCGGCACGGAACCTTGGAATGTACGTCAAACGAAAGGCTGTGCTTTTGGAGAAGGTCTAAGAGGTCTCTCTTTTGCTAGGCTGTGAGGTGAGGACTTATGGTAGCATTTAAAGCAAGAGTGGTAGCCTTGGTATCAGTTGAAGCAGACAAACACTGTGATTCTGCAAGAAGGGGAATCAGCGCAAAAGGCTCGCTTTCAGGGAAGCAGCTCACAGCAGTGCCTTGGGGTAGCATCATTGGCGAAGAAGTTGGAAGGCGGGAACCAATGCTTTATCATCGTTAAAACACAAGGCCAGGTGCAGTTGTAAGCGCCACAGGTTTGGAGCAAAATGGTGGTGCTATGAACACGTCACCGGTAACTGTAGCATTTGAAGCGATCGTGAGAATTTGTTTATCTCCTGGCGAAATGAAACAATCATCGGCAGCAACGAAACGGAAGCTGTATGGATCGACATTGGATGAACTCTCAGTAGCTGACATATGAATTACTCACTGACGGCACAATATGAAAGCTGATGCCAAAGAAAGGGATGCCGAAAAAAGGAAGTCCCATCCTAAAATGAGTGTGTGAGTGCACAAAGAAAGTACAAAAACTGAATGTGGTGAAGGATGCCATTTATGAAAACGCAGACGGTACAAACACTTGAAGACCGAATAGGGACTCCATCTGCCCAAAGAAGGGGAGGGCCATCGTATGGCGTTCTACCTTTTTTCAAGCGGGCACAGAAGTCTGCATGAATTATGGAAAGTGATGCGCCTGTGTCTACCAGTTCCTCAGTCTCTATACCTTCAACATACACCAACAAAACATTTCATGGGCTGTCCGGGGGAGTTTGACGCAGTTTGACAGATGCAGCTTTCCCTCCCAAAGCTGCACTATTTAGTTTTCCAGTTGGCGGTTGGGAATTGAAGTATAAGGTCGAAGTGGAGAAAAGGAACATTGCATCGGTAAAGGGGAGCGATGACGCGAGAAACGGGGCTTATTAACTGAGTTAAAGTTAAGCGGAGACGGCGACCGACGGTGCGCTGTTTTGATACAGTCAGCGATAGGGCGGTCCAGTGGTGAAGAAATTGTCCCGTTCAAAGTCATCGTAGCTGTGTCTTTCGTCTTGCTGACAGCATTGGCAGAACCTTGAAATATGACCACGGACGCCGCAATAAAAGCAAGTCGGCCGCGTAGTGCGCCAGGCGTTGTAAGGCTAGGCAGATGCTCGTGGTGAGAGTGAGTTGAGCGAACCATGCACTCCGGGCGCTGGTAGCTGCATTGGACTTTGCTGGGGTGCAGGTGTCATGGCAGCAGCCTGAGCATAAGTAGGCATAGACACAGGATGTGAGCTCGGAACAGATGCGCCAGTCATCGAGGCCAGGCTTTGGTGGGGTCCAGCTGTCATTGCAGGAACGTGAGCATAATTTGGTATGGGCAGAGGATGTGAGCTCGGAACTGTTGTGTCAGTCATCAAGGCCAGTTCCTCCCTCACGACGCCGCGTAAACTAGTTGCAGGTGGCGTCATTCAAATATCAAGGTGGCGAGGTGAAGCCTGTGCATGAAGTTCGTCGCGGATGATAGAGGGGATATATGCACACAGCTCTGTTGTGTCTTGGCTCCAGTTAAGATCAGACGTATCGGGTTGCACCCGAGTGGTCTGAAGCTCCTGAAGACGCTGACAGGTAGCAACATCGGCTACGATCTGGAGGTTCCGCACCACAAGTGCATTAAAAGTGACTGTCACGATGCCTTTGAGCAGGTGGCGCACACTGTCGTTTTCCGCCATATAGCTGTCGATGCGGCGGCACAGGGCGAGAACATCTCCAATGTAAGAAGTAGAAGACTCGCCGGGCGTTGAACACGTGCACCAAGCCTCTTCTTAGCGATATCCGAGCGCACTGAGGGGTTGGAGAAAATCTCGCGGAGCTGATGTGTAAAGGCGGGCCATGTAGGAAAATCTGTAGCGTGGTTGAAAAACCACGTCTTTGCGACGCCGCTCAAGTAGAATGCAGCGTGGGTGAGTTTCGCAGGCTCTTCCCAGTTGTTGATGGCACTCACACGGTCATACTCCTTGAGCCAGTCTTCAACTTCCTCACCCGGAAGCCCTGCGAACAGCGGAGGATCCTTTTGAGGGTTGGTGACCAGGTGAGAAGGGTTTCTTGGCGGTGGAAGCGGTGGCGAAGCTGCCGCGCTGGGCTGGTTGGCTTGGGACATTACCGAATCCAGGTCATTTAAGCAGCGGCCTGAACGGAGCTCCAGGGATGTGTTCTAGAAGACTCTGGGGGTGTCCGAGAGTGCGAGAGGATGCAGGGACTGGGCAGCACTCTCCACCACTTGTAAGACAGTGTCCAAGACCCTCAAGACTTCTTTATTGTCTCGAGTAGATGCCCCACAACCCAAACTGGAGTGGTGATGATGAGTATGTACAGATTAGATGAGACGCATAGATAATGCTCACAATATGATAAAAAGAAGTGAGATGGCGGTACTCAAAGCGTTTATTACTAGATGAACGGATGGACAGACACACGGACAGAGGGACCGGCACACTAGGAATGGACTGGTACACAGACGAATTGACAGTCGCTTTGCCCCACTCATCATCCTGCAATGTATTTTACGTCATATCTGTGATAGAAGTATGTCAGTGGAGCCGTGATGGACCCCGACATAAAACACTTTTGTGTTAAAGGACATGTTTTCCAGCTAGAAGAGACCGTGAATTCGGTTGCACAGGCCATTATTAAATTTTTTATCAGAAAGAATGAGCGAATGGTAGCCAATGCTGTGAAGGAGCAGGTGACAGGCTGCCCGCGTGTCACCACTGTATTGCAGTGAAGCATGTCTTCGTTACCACCAGCGCACATTTTACTCGACCACGAGACAGCTTTTTCATATTTATTTATTTACGGCCACGCCAACAGCAGCGAAGGCTGCGTTTCCCCTCGTTTGCAGCACAACTGGGGCCAAGTACTGCCAGAGAACGTAACCTCCGGAGCTGCAAACTAGGCAGCTTAGCAGACGACCGTCACAAACTACTTTCAATATTATGTTACTTGCATACCCCTTTTTGTATGTTTCATTATTCAAACATCCACTTAATTCTAAGAATTTTCACAGTCCCAGTAACTTTGAATTAACGAGGTTTTTTTGTACTTTGCTGTCAACACCCTCTAAATTTGGGCTGAATGCAAGCTTTCGGTAGTTATGTATACAGTTTTTTGGACAAGTTTAAGTTGTAAAAGCACCCCCTTGGCAAAAACAGCGACTTCCCTGCGAGTACTGCATTTCTACACTCATGCATGATTTCAATGTTTGTGCGTGTAAAATGACCAAAAGTAATGCACGAGCTGCAAAACAAGAAACTGTTGTTTTGGAAGGGAAAAAGAAAAGAGCCATTTACATTGTTTACCTTCTCGAAATTCGGCTGGAGGATTACAGCACGGCGAGCGTCCAGTTCCACCTCCTTGAACTTCTGTAGTTGGAGTGCACTCAGTGCTCGATTGCTGTACAAGATGTGGCTGTAGCACCTGTCCGTGGAGCAAGGGCATGTCACGCAGATGGCAAACAAAAGCACAAGCTACTTTAGCGTAACTATTTTCTCACACATTAAAGACAGCTGCTTGTAGATCACAGCTTTAACAATCCGCAAAGGAAGAAAAAAAAGACCTGCACTGTTGTGCACATTGAATATCATGGGTAACCTGAACCCCAATTTCTGTTGAAGATTTTCTGAAAATCACGAGCAGGTTATGCACGAGAAAATACGCTGTGTGAGACTGACACCGCCAACTAATCTGTCTTACCAGATCAAACACCTGTTAAGATTTCATTTCATCGTAATTCAGCACAGTCAAACTGCTATACAACAAAGATGAACTTGTTGAATTTTAAAAACAAATCTAGCATGCCACCAACATCCGAGAATGAACCGTTGCATACAAAGGAGACACTCAAGTGACAACGTTAACTTCCCTGGAAAAACTTTAATTCCAGTGTATATTGTGCCACCAGATTTGTGGTACACTTCAAGCAGTTTTAAGCACCAGGAGTTCCATTTTTAACTTCCACTCTATGTAACTCGCGCGAGAATTTCCGCATTTTGTCCAAATCGGAATGTAACTGTCATGGCAGTTGATAGAAACCAGGGTTGCCAACACAGAAAAGCAGCCTTGTCGTTCAGTAAGTGTGCAACAACATGGCTTTGCCCAGTAAGTACACCGAAATACCTCAGGTTCTGAAATTTTCTGCACCGTGTGGGAATTGAGGCTGGCCCGCTGCCTTTGCGCGGGCTTTCCAGTCTTTTTTGCCGTTGTAATGTCCCGACATGTCTGCCCTCCTTTGCTGTCTGCCGCGCTGAGAAGGGCGGAGTGACTTTAACTCCCTCACCCGGTAGCGGATGGTGACTGTGGCGCCGCGCGGGGAGACTCCCGAGAGGTTTTTGCGCGCTGCGTCAGGGGCAGGCAGTACTCTCCGGGACAGCAAACGGTGAGCCACGCAATCTTTTCCGTCCGTCGACTCCCGTCGCTCGGGGGCTCGTCGGACTTCGCTGACGGCGCCTCACGCCCGAGGCGAACGCTCACCTTTTGTTGCCCCGCTGCGTATGCACGGCCGAAGGGCGGTACGGTGTCCTAGTGCGTGGCCTAGCTACGCCGACCCGTCTCCCTTCGAAGCCAACGCGAGCGCCTTTGCCCTCGCTCGAGCAACCAGGCCTTGGTCCCGGTGTCTCCGTGGATCACTTTTACCGCGAAGATGGCTCGTGGCACCCTGTGTAGTACTTTGTGCCCGTGGCGTGGATAAGCCTACTTGCTTTCCTTTTTGTCTTTTTGCAACGGGCTGTACTGCGTTTGGTGTTGCCACAATAAAGTGTTGGGACTTTGAGCAGTATCGTGTTCTCGCCACTGCGACGGTTAACGCGTGCCCTGCGGCTCACTAACGCCGGACCCACGCTGGTGGCCGTACTCCTTCGGGATACGTGTACACCACAACTGTGAAACACACAGGCAATGTCTTTGTTATTGCTGCCATTCTAGTTCAGTTGTAGGCCTGAACCATTTCAAGCCCCAATATATACAATAGACTTCTTTTAAATGAAACCTGAACGGACCAGAAAAATATATTTCCTTTAAGAGAAGTTTCGTTTCGCTTAATAAGAGTCTATACAGGAAGCCACGTTTGGTAGGCACCTACTGCCTTGCAATAAATTGTTACATTGTAGGGTAGACAAAAAACTAACATAACATTAGAATAAAAACATTAGCAGATACCGAACTGCTGGTCTGTGCTGCCTACCATGGACTGCAAAGCTGGGGTGGGAACGGGTGTTGTTATTCGCGGTTATATCAATTTTTTTACTGCCACACAGCACATCCTTAATTTTTTTGTTCCATGCATCAACACTTCGATAGCAGAATCAAATGCGACCATAGTGTGCATCGTAAAGTATGCTACCATGGTCGCTATTGGGTAGATATCAATGAGAAAGACTGATCGCAGATAGGCTGATAGACTCCTCTAGAGACAGCCCACAGCCACGGTTGCCAAAGACCGCTCTTAAACAGTGAAAGGTTGAAAATTAGTACTAGAGTCGAGTGGTAAACTGTTCAGCTCATGAATTTAGGAATGGATGAGTCTAGGACATTACACTGCTGGTCATCACCACTTACATAATAAAAATGTTGTGAAGAGGCTCTCTGTTACATGCTCACATGGTCCGTAAACTTTTTCGGTTGTGTTGCTGCTTTGGGACACTGTGGATTTTCCCTGAATAAGTGTTTTCACCAGAAACCAGCCTGCACTGCAGGCTGCTATTGCCCTCCCAAGCGCAACCATTGCATAAGAACGCAGCTAAAAATTCCAATTGGGGTAATATGCACACACAGATAGCTTATGTAAAGCCTCCTGTCCCACCTATATCCCCCCCCCCCCCTTTTTTTAAAGTGGTTTCATTGAAACTCATTTACTTCTTTTAACTGATTCAAGGAACAGGAGGATGCTGACAAATAAGCAATTAAAAAGCCCCATCATATCCATCTTGATCAGGTCTGTTTGCCGACCTTGTTGCAGCACTTGAGTGAAATTAAGTGTAATTCAGAATGGTCACAACCGTGCTTGAAAGTGACTATGTGATGGCACTGTGAATTATGCTAATATTTCTAAAAATGTTAGTTAAAGCAATGGACAGTTTCATAATACACTAGCCAAACGCACGTAATATTCACGATGAACAACAATACAGCCCACGATTGGCGCCTGAAAAAGAAAAATAACAAGGAAAAAGAAAGGACACCTGATAACCCATTTGTACCCTCACAAAGCACAGAACAATGCACATAAGCTAAAATTTAAAAACGTTTTTTTTTTTTTTAGGTCAGCAGCTTACATATATTCAATCGCGTTCGTGTAGTATACAAAAGCCTCCTGATATGCCTTTTCCTTGTATTTTCTATTTCCGCATTGCTTGAGCTCGTCTGCACGACTCCCCTGAAAACGAGAAAGTTGAGGACGATAAGTTATTGGAATTGCTGGCAAATAACAAAGCAATCAGAGTGAAAAATAAGGCAAACGCAAACAAGGAACGTGGCACCACACACCACAGGTGCTACGCTCAACTGCATCGTGCAGTCCACGGAGCACCTAAAGAAACAATCGTATTGAAAATTTGCACATGCTGTAAATATGTGGTCCTGTGTTTCTTGTCCATATTTGTATTATATTGCACAGTTTGCTCGATATGACTAGCAACACAAGAGCACGTGGCTTCAAGAGTTCAAAAATTACGCATGGCTTCCACTAGCCCTTATCTGTATAACTAGATGTGGTTCTCCTTGCTTTGAAATGATCCCAAATAAAAAAAATAACATTTAGTTGTAATAAAAACAAGCTAAAGCCATGTGCGGTCTTTGAACTCGTGGCGCCATGCGCTGTCGTGTTGCGAGTCGTGTTAAGCGCGTCTTGTACAGTTGAACCCCCTTATGCCTCCCATAAGCAATTCTTGTTCTCTACATGAGGTCCCCCTTACAAGAAGGTTGCCACATATGCACTTTCTTATCAAACCCTATTTTATTACAGGCAAACGTGTTTCTTATACCCAATCATCTCTTACATCAGTGTCTGTTATAAAGGGGTTCCACTGTCCACCAGTGGATCCATAAATGTGAAGTTACTCCATGTCCTATCTAAAAAATAATGGTCAGGAATGCGTACTGCACCATTCTATGGACCTGCTATTACAAGCGTATACTGTATTTACTTGCATATTCCTTGCACTTTTTTTTTTCCCGGAAAATGGATGAAAAGTTAGGGGAAGGGTGCGAGAATTGCGCGGGAAAATTTTTCGTCAGAACGTACAGAGTGAAATGGGAAACGAAGTGCACGCTAATCGGGATTCTCACGCCAGCAACTAAGTGCAAGTTTTGTGAAGTACTAATTAAGACTTACCTTAACTATAAAACCACAAGTTCAACACAACAAAAGATTTATTTGAGGCACAAAAGCCACAAGCAAACAGTACAGAATCAGAATACCGTACACAAAGCTTGTAGGCATTGTGGGCATTGGCATTCATCACTCAACAAGGGCCTGCAAAAAGTCAGCGTACGACGTCAATTTCGAGCTGACGGCCATCTAACACAGAATCGTCCGCGATGCTTTCGTCCGACAAAATAAAGTTTTGCCATACATCGCAGCCTTAGGCACACAGAAGGCCCAATGCATTAAAGGCTTTAAGCTGCTCGTGTTGTCACCAGTAGCAAACAATACTCGACTCTGAAGTGCCTACTGGCAGCCCTGTAGCCATTGTTAAAGTGCTCGTGTTGTCACCAGTAGCAAACAATACTCGACTCTGAAGTGCCTACTGGCAGCCCTGTAGCCATTGTTAAGCACAGGATCGAGCATTTTCAACTTGAAAGCAGCCGTGTAGCTTCCGTATCGCCCCATAGTGTAACCATAGAATGGACACAGGTCACAATACACGCCCGCATAGACACTTTTGCTCTAATTAGTATATCAAAAAGTTGGTTTATCAACAGTTCATATAATTAGGCAAAGTGCAATAAATTTATCTACTTCCTCCAAGCGACTACAAACATTACTTTGGTACTCTTCAGCTACATGCTACTCTTTTTTTTCATCTACACTCAGCATAGAGTACTATGGAAGATAAACACTAATCTGGGGATTTATTTGCCAGACCAACCCTTCATCGTGAGGCACATGACATTATGGGAACTCTGAATTGATCCTGACCCCTTGGGGCTTTTGGGGTGCAGCTAAATCAGACCGTGTAGGTGTTCTAGCATTTCGTACTCACTAAAGAGTGGCCGCGAATTTAACCTGTGCCTATGAAGTTAGAAACAGAACACTTAACCTACTACCACAATATCTCTAGCAAGCGCCCCTACCTGAGCAAGCGCCCTCCTCCCCCTTTGTTGGAAGATTTGGAAATATGTGCCCGATTCTCCACTCCTGCCATTTCCACTGTTTCATACATCATTGCAATTATTTGCCTGATAAAGGCAAACGAAAACAGTGAATGCATGCGTATTCGATAAAGCATTTCGTTAAAAGCACCGGTGTGTATTTGGTGGCTTCACAAAACACTTCGGCTCATTCGCATAATTGTGCGCTACAATTGCATCACTTCAGAACTACTGGACAGGAATTAATACATCTTCACAGAGTGGCACAACTCATGGAAGACTCAGCAGGATTTCGTCAATGCGTGTGCTCAAGTTTATGTGGTGATTCATTAGCGAAAATGTAGCTACACATGATAAGCGTTGCCTGCTGCATCGTCCAGCTGAGCGTCTATAGCTGGTAGCGTGTAGTACGTTGCCTACTAAGCTCACTGCGTCGTGGCCGCTCACTGTAATGACATGTGCATTTGCATTTGTGCAGAGACGTCTTTTTCTTAGTGCTCGATGAGCTTCAAACCATACAAGGGTGCGATAAGTATTTCATCAATGCAACACAGAGAGTTGCCTTGATTTCCACAAGCAATGTACACTTTATTAAAGTAGTCCTGCACACAACGGTGCAGAAGCGAACGACGAGCGTTCAGTACGTTTACCGTACACTTATGCAAGTGATCGGAGCGCTAGACCGCTAAGCCACATGTACGGCCCAGGAGGCAGTTCAGTTCACGATCTAGATTATCATTGCTGGTAGATTTGTCGCGATGATGTGCTGGCGCATTCGTCAGTAGTTGTCACCACGCTCTCGTGCATTTCCGTGCCGCCATCACAGCCCGCGCACCGAAGTAGGAGTGATCACTGCCTGTCTACTGTTGATGCACTTACCGAAAAAGCACGAAATCGAAAGTTCTTTACGGTACATATCCAACGGAGTTTTCGAAAAGGCTCAATATTCAAGTTACCTCAAATATTGGAAACTGAAATGTGCTTTTCGAATGGAATACAAATATTATGATTGCAATATTGAACGAATGTTTCCAACTTTGAAATTTTCCCACACCTCTAAAAATTCAATAATCAATAAACCTGAACCTCTTTTTAAGACACATGTACCGGGCAGCCAATCTTGTATCTTATATAAGCATGGTACCCACATATACATTTTCTTATCAACCCCTATTTACATGTAGGCATACTTGTGCCTTTCGTAGCCATTTGCCTCTAATATCAGTGTTTTTTTATAAAGGGATTCGACTGTATCAAAGGGATACTGAACAAAAATTGGAAAAACTAATGGAACTTCGAAATTCCACTCAAAAGTTGCCAGTGTTCTGATAAACGGAGTTTATTTCTTGTATTTTTTAGCAGTTTGTTGTATTTTTTCATACATAGCGAGCAGCGACGTCAAACACAGTGGGGCGCATACAGGATGCACGGGTTTTGTCCTCCTCTTTCTCCAGCCGTCCTTTCACTTCACTCTTTCCCTTTCACAAAAGCGCTTGCGCTATGCCCCAGCCGGAAGCATTGTTCGTTGCTGTTGCTGTTCATACTGGTTCTGGGAACCCAAGTTGAAAGTGAGAAAGTCCAGAGCCGCATGCGATAGCTAGCATTGTTGGCTTGCCAGTTTGACGTCACCCAACGTCACATCCTCTCGTTCAAACTGCTGCTAGACACGACAGTTTGTGAAAGACCCGTTAAGTTCATTATTTTCCCGCAGTTTCTGCTTGGAATGAAGGTTGTCTCTATTGATTTCAGCATCCAATCTATTGATCTGGCCGATAATTTTGGCAGCAAAGATTTTGTTCAGTATCCCTTTAAAGAAATCAAATACTTTGAGAGTTTATATTTATGAGCAGACAAAATAAAGCAATACCTGTAAATTCTGTTGGCTGTCCCACCTTATGTACGTCAACATGGTGTCCAGGGCCCCGTGGCAATGAGCAAGTGCTGTGATGAAAAAACAACAAAAAGCTTTTACTATGAAGAATATGGAGTACAGGGGGTGCAACGTACTGCCGCGGTACAACGCGAACAAAACACAGGTACGTCTTGAGACAGCGAAAGCAGCATATTCTCAACAGCTGAGCCACAAGATTGTACTCTTCGTTCCCGAGTAAAGCCAGAGGCCCACTACCAGGTGTCCGCTAAATCCCCCCCATCATCGTTTTCGTCCACATGTAGACACGAGTCATTTGCATCCCTGTCAGAGCATCACCCCGATGCGAAGTCAGTAATGCAGTTTTTTTTTTTTTAAAGAAAAGTCTCACGCAATCACTCGCTTATGTAAGGCTTCATGCACACTACGAGTTCAGGATGGTGCTGGCGATGCCTCGTACTATACGAACTGTCGGGAACGACTTCGTAAGTGACATCACTCAGTTGTCGCATCACTCGGTATAATCTAAGTTATCTTCTTTAAGAGCTTTTCGAAAAGTCCTCGTTTCCGAATGGGCATCCAAACTCATAATTTGTTGCCAGTTCGGTAGACGACTGTTCTGCGGTGAGCATTGTAGCGGCTTGCATCGTACTCTTGCTGCTGGCGGATTCGTAAACATTCAAGTTGCCTAGCGTTCCGTAAACGTGTTGGCATCTGGATCAATGTCATCACCTTCGTGCGGTAACATCGCATCCAAGATGGTTCATACTTCTCGTCCATGAATGAGGCTGAACGGGGTCAAACAAGTCATTTCTTGCTTGGCCGTGTTGTATGCAAACGTTATGTAAGGTAAGATTTCAACAGAGCTTTTGTGTTCAACGTCTACATACATCGAAAGCATGTCTTCAATGGTTTTATTCAGACGCTCTGTCAGCCCGTTCATTTATGGGTGGTAGGCGGTGGTCTTAAAATGCATTGTTCCACACAGCATCAGGACGTGATCCAAAAGAGCTGCCATAAATGCGGTTCCTCTGTCCGTGATCACGACGATTGGTTCGTCATGCCTCAGTAAAATATTCTCGATGGAAGATCTTGCCACCTCCACTGCTGTACCTTTCTGGATAGCCTTTGTCTCAGCATAACGGGTCAGATAATCCATCACGGCGATAACCCAGCGATTCCCTGTAGTAGAAGTAGGTAGTGGGCCCAAAATGCCCATGCCGGTCTGGTCGAATGGAGTCATTGGGACCTGCACGGGTTGCAGCTGGTTTAATCGGTGGTGACTTGCGTCACTGACAGTCGAGACAGGTACAAACGTGGTGCTTGACGGCTGTGGTTAGTCTTGGCCAGTTATACCCTTGCTCTACTCTGGCCAATGTTCTCGTGTCACCAAAATGGCCGGAAGTCACCTCATTGTAGCATGCTTTGAGTACTTCGGTGCGAAAAGCTGCTGGGATGAGAGCAGATAGGCAGATCCCGTCGACAAAAAAGTTTTTTTTGTAGAGTACTCAACCCCGAAAACAAAAGTATGACAACACTCTTGCAAAAACTCTTGGAGACTTCCGAGATCTGCTATCCAAGTAGTTAATTAAGCCAAGCAACTGAGCGTCGTCCCGTTGTTACTGCGCAATGGAGGTTGTGTCGAGGACACCGAGCAATGCCGTTTCCTCCTCCTCGGGCAGGGTTGCCGACTCAATGGGTGAACGGGACAGACAGTCAACATCCATATGTCGCTTCCCTGGCTTATGTATGATTGCCATATCGAACTCCTGCAGCCTGAGTCTCCAACACGCTAATCAGCCGGTGCGGTCTTTAAGATTCGTTAACTAACACAGTGAGTTGGTGGTTGCTAATTACATTGAAGGGGCGGCCATATAAATACGGGCGAAATTTTGTAACTGCCTATAACACGGCGAGACATTCCTTCTCAGTCATGGAATAATTAGCCTCGTCGCATGTTAGCGTTCTGCTGGCATGGGCAATGACCCTTGCTGTGCCCTCTTGCTGCTGCACAAGCACAGCTCCCAGACCAACATTGCTAGCATCGGTGTGAAGCATCGTACGGGGCTCTCTCGTCAAAGTGGGCAAGGGACTGGAGGTGTTTTTAGTTGCTGGCGAAGATCATTAAAAGCAACATCTTTGTTCTTCCACTCAAAGGTGACGTCTTCTCTCATGAGACGAGTTAACGGTGATGCGATGCGTGCAAAGTCGGCGATAAATTGTCGATAATATACACAGAGGCCGAGAGAGCGTCTGACAGCCTTTTTATCGGTAGGCACAGGGAACTGTGCAACGTTGCCAATTTTTCAGGATCGGGACGAACACCTGCATGACTGACTACGTGACCAAGATATTGCAGCTCTGTGTAGCAAAAGTAGCACTTTCCAGGCTTCAATGTCAGGCCCGCAAACCGTATGGTGCATAAGACCACTTCAAGCCTTTCAAGGTGCTCGTCAAACGTTTCGATGAACACTATGACATCATCCAGATATACTAAGCAGATTTCCACTTCTACCCGGAAAGCACGGCATCCAAGACTCTTTGAAAGGTAGCAGGAGCTGCACACAAACCGAATGGCAAGACCTTCAATTCATATAACCAATCTGGTGTCAGAAAAGCAGTCTTCTCGCGGTCTCTGGAGTCCATCTCGCTTTGCCAATATCCACTTCGCATGTCAATTGAAGAGAAGACCGAGCAAGTCGAAGTCTGTCGAGAAAGTCGTCTATACGAGGTAGTGGACATACGTATTTCTTGGCCACCTGATTTAGCTTCCGGTAATCCGCACAGAAGCGCAGACAGGCTTCAGTCGTTTTTCTTAACGAGGACCAGAGGAAAATAGGTGAATAGGTCTCACCGTTTCCTCGGTAATTATCTGATGTTTGGTTAGAGGCATGGGGACAACTCTTGATGTTATACAAAATCAGTCTTGGAATTCGGCCAGTAACTCAAGAGGTCTGCGTTTCTCATCTTTCGGCAAAGTAGTGCTAATGTCCAGAACAGGCGCTGAATCGAGATTTAGCATCTCGTCGACTCCCGCCAAGCAACCTTCTTCAGCTCCTATGACATCGCCGAAAAAAAGGCAGCCGTGCCTTTTGGAAGGTACCGGCGCTCAGCACTAAAAATGGTCAGCAGCAAGTCCGTGCGTCTAGCAGCAACTCTGACGATACCCCGTGAGACGGAAATACCGAGGGTGAAGAGAAGCGAGCTTATTTGGTTGGTGACTCCTTCGCCGTCAAACTGGACACCGGCGGCCACAGAAACAAGCGTGCATGAACAAGGAGAGAGGAACATGTCGTCATCAATAAGACGCAGTTGGTTTGTTCGCGCCTCTGGAAAATCGAGTAAGCCCGAACTATAGCAGAAAGTAATTAAACCTTCTGGGATGTTGATGATGGCGCCATACTCTCGTAAAAAATTCATGCCAAGGATTACATCTCTGCAGAATGCGGCGATAACGACAAACGACGCCGTGAAAGGAGAACCTCTGATGTCAATTCTTGCTGTACATATTCCAGAAGGCATCAATAACTGGCTTCCTGCCATTCTTATATGAGAGCCCGTTCACGGAGTCTTCACTTTTCTGAGGCTGTTGACAAGGTCCTGACTGATAATAGAGAATTCGGCACCGGTGTCGACTAAAGCTGTCACTTTCTGGCCGTCAAGAAGAATACTAAGGTCGGCAGTCACAATTTCATTGCTTTCACAGCTTATCGGCTGCACGACGTCATGCAGTAAAGGCTATTTTTCGTCATCTTCATGGCATGCAACCTTGTCCCCGGAGGTCGCCGCCCTCAGTTTCCCCGGCGCGGGCTAGGTGACCTTCTTGTATTAAGGTCGGCTAAGGTGCGGCGATGCCACAAAGGTGAACGCGTGGGAGATGGAGAGCGGGATCAACGTCCCAGACCAGGTGGGTGAGCAGACATTGCCTCCTCTGTAGTGGTACAGCCGTCCTCACAGTGAGAACGCACTCGATTAAAAGAGGTGTCGTCATGGCGTGGAGTGTATTTGTCGTTGGCACGTTGACTGTCAAACCAAGATTGAAGAGGACGAAATTAATCACCTCCATGCCAGCAACGACGGGCAATATGGCCTGCACCTCCGCAGTGAAAGCATAGTGGACGCCCGTCGACTGCGCGCCATGAATCTGTGCATCTGTTCTTCGGGTCGGTGGACGTCTGAGCATCCCCCTGGCGTCAATGCCCATGGTGTGCCTGTGAAGGGCTGGTTGTGTGGCTGTAGCATGGGTGGTTGCTGTAGTGTCTGCTCTTGCGGCGGTGACCAAAGGGCCATTGGCGCCTGGCGGTACGACGTCGGCGTAGCGGGTGGTGGACGTCGGAGAGCAGCCCATGCAACACTGCTCAGCATCAGGACCAGCCGTAGACAACGCTTGGCGGATTTCGTCACGTACGACTTCGAGGACTGACGCAATGGAAGTTTCAACAACCAAAAGCCGGAACTTCTGCAGTTCTTCACGAACTTTCTCCCTATCAAGTTTCACAAAAAGCTTTGACTCTCAGACTTCGTGGTGATAGCATTGATTGGGAGATTGCTGGACATGCAGTCATATTGCCAGCAGCGTTGATGACGGGCCCGCTCGATAGCCATAGCCTCCTTAATAAAGTCAACCACGGTACTTGGAAGGTTGCGCAATAGCCCGGCGAAAAGCTGTTCTTTGACAGTGCGCATGAGGTAACTCAGCTTTTTATCTTCTGTCATGTGCGGGTTAGCTCGACGGAAAAGACATGTCCTCGGTAAACATTGCAACGGTTTCCTTAAGCTTTTGAACCCGTAGCTCCAATAACTGCTGCGCACGGTCCCATTGATCGACATTTCCGAAAGTATCGATGAACTGCTGTTGAAAGCCTGGCCAAGTTGATCCCCACCCCAGATTGGCTTCTCTATTCTCATACAAAGTACGAGCACTGTCGTCAAGGTAGAAATAGATACAAGAAAGCTTTTCCTGTTCCGTCCACTGATTTATCTTGGCAACACGCTTGTAGTGGACAAGCCATTCGACGTCTTCATGGGCGCCACCACTAAAGCGATTGGGTTTGAGTGGTTGAAAGATGGTCACCTGAGATAGGTGCGTCTGAAAGCTGCCTTGAAACACCTGTTGGAGGCTTGCGTTGGCCGTTGGTTGAGGTGAGCGGTGCCTGGGAGGTTACAACGAGGAAGTGAGCTCTGGCACGAGGTCTCGCAACCGTCGACTGTAGTGATGCACAGGAGTTGCAACAGGTGACAATGCTTCTGGACAGGATGAACAGCTTCCAGCGGGAGTGTGGAGCGTCATGCAGGGTTGCTACCCAAAACCTCCACCAGTGTCACGGTAGAACACGAACAAAACACAGGTACGCCTTGAGACAGCGAAAGCAGCGTGTTCTTAACAGCTGAGCCGCAAGATTGTCTTCTTTGTTCCACTTACAATCATCATCATTTTCGTCCACATGTAGACACGCGTCAGTACGAACTCTATTACAAAGCTTACTCATGCAAATGCGGGACTAGCATCTACAGGACCGCGCATGTTTGCCTTGCCTTAGTTGCTTTGAAGATTGCTTTAATTGGGA
Organism: Rhipicephalus annulatus; assembly: GCA_013436015.1. Classification (NCBI taxonomy): domain Eukaryota; kingdom Metazoa; phylum Arthropoda; class Arachnida; order Ixodida; family Ixodidae; genus Rhipicephalus; species Rhipicephalus annulatus. Next base: position 136,588 of record WOVY01003289.1, on the reverse strand, counting down.
TTTCTTGAAAACCTGAGACAAGTACGAAAGAGGTCACAAGTAAGTGATGCCACCGGCAGACTAAGACTGAATGAACGTACCGACAGGTCGACTCCTCCATACTGAACATTCTCAAGATACGCATGAGACGACAAAAATAAACCATGCCCCCCCCCCCCAATCCCTTATTAGAAAATACGCTATTTCATTAGCACTTGGAAACACACTGCAACGTGAAAAGCTAACAAACGCTTCCAGTGAAGGTCAGATAATGTGCAGCCGAAAACTATTTTTCTTGCAACAGAGTATAAGATTATGACAAACCTCATTACAAGGCTTGCTTGTACTGCAATATCCTTTCATCTTGAGCACAGTAGGTTACACAAGCCAAACATTTAAAAACTAGTTTGAAGGCTTGACAAAGCTAGGCCTAAAGGATGAAGCTGATTAGATAGATGTGCCAGCATTTTCTAAGAATGAGAAAGAAGTGGGAGGGCGGGGGATGCGACAACACAGTACAGTTGTGTGGCACTTGCAGAAGCTTACGGTTGCCGAGAAGGTCACGGTTAGTCCTACTGGACACATACTCTAGTCCAACTGGTACTCCAGCCCTCAAATCAAGAGCATAGCCCGCCACAGGAAGAATAGAGCTTGCAAGAAAAAGCACTAAATTCACATATTGTCACCATAAAGTGCAAGACAATATGTTAACAAATTATTACTTACACACTTTCAGGGCTATCATGAAACAGGCCAGAATCTGCTCTTCTCCGAGTGACGTTGTCAGTTTCTTCCTATCAACAGAAAAAAAATAGGGGTTGGGGTGTGAGCGCATGTCTACTCACAATTCGCAAGGGAATTGTAAAAGAAGCAGGGAATTGAAAAACAGGCATAGCATGTACGCAAGTAACAGAATGCTACTGCATCTAAACGATGAGTGAGCCTCTTTCGTAACAGCACATTTCTTTTGTACTAAGAAACGCACATTTCTTTTGTACTAAAAAAAACGTAACACAACATGTCAGGCACAGCCACAGCTTAGAAAATTACTATTCAACTGAGTGCAGGAGTTATTTTCCTTGCAATGCGGGTGTTTTGCACATGCACACAGCAAGCAAGCCAGCAAAGCTTTCAGAGCAATATTGCGTTCTATTGCGATAACAATCATATGGACATTCTCTGCTGGATTTGGCCGCCGGCGTCGATGTCATGCGCCGTATATGTATACGTATCTATATATATCAAAACGCAAGAAAGAAAAAAATCCAGAAAAAAACACTTCGCCGCACGCAATCGAACATGGGACCTCTGCGTCATAACTGTGAGGCGTTAACCACTGAGCCACCCCGGAGCACATCCTTCACCGTTCTAACAGCAAGCTACTTATATCTACCACTCACAGCTGCTCACAGCATTTCAAGGGGGAATTGTGTTTTCAGCATTATCAGCAAGATGGCGCAATGGGCGGGCATTGACACATCGCGCGGTGGAGGCCTCCTCTAATTTCCTACGCGTACTTTGCCCAGCTTATAGAAAGGGAGCCATGCTCCTTCAGGCGCCCTTATCTCACGGCGGTGAGGAGGGTGAAGGTCATACGCCTTGGCTGGCCTCGGGCTTTACGTGGAACGATTCTGCTGTAGTTACCATGTGCACAAAAGTCACTGAAATCATCGCAGTCTCAGTTTAAGAAAAGTGCGTGCTTTTCAGACACAGCAAAGTAACAAAGGAGACGCTCATTCGTGTGCATCCATACCTGTGAGTACGTTTTGTGCGTCATTTGTGCGTGAGGAACGCGGGGCATGTTTCGATCTGCTTCCCATTCTGTGCGTGACCTTTCAATTTGTTGCTATCACATTCATTTTTAATACAGTTAAACCTGAATATAACGAAATCGATAAATACCCGGAAAAATTCGTTATAAAGAGGTTTTCGTTATATGCAGGTTCGGTACGAAAATTAGGAAAATAAATGCACAAATTAAACAAAAGGTGGACTGAAAGCAGAGCTAACCCCAAACACTCATTTTACAGTCAAAAACTGTGTTATTTTTGCGATTATATGAACACTCTCGACGGATTCTTGCTGTCGCCACCATCTTGCGCAACAATTCCAAATTGACAACAGGCTCCTGCGCATTGCAACTTTCACAAGCGAGAATCAGTGCAGTTTCAACGCAAAGGGACTGTGTGAAAAGAGCAAAGGCAATCCTTCCGGTCAAAGTCGAAGGCACGCGATTCTCCCCACCCAAGGATAAGTGCACACCCACAAGCACCTAACTCCCTCTCCCCCTCCGTATTTGCAGGGCAAAGTTTGTGTGGGAGATAAGCACCCCTCCGCACATCCTGATGACATGAGCGCCAAGCGCAGGAGGGTTTTTTTTTTTTGAGTTTTCATATATATGGGTAGGTATACACATACTATACATATACAGCGAATGAAGGTGGAGGCGGCAAAAACCCAGCCGAAACTGCCCACATACATAATTGCTATCACAATAAAAAAAAAGCAAAGCTGAACGTCGTTGGAACACACACCATGCGCGCACAGTGAAACCATGCACCCGCGCACGGCGTCAAAAACGAAGAGCGAACGACACAGACACAGTTACCGCAGAAACTATTCGATAAAGCGCCCTCCATATGCAGCACGGCCCCACATATGTGATGCTAACTAAAAGTGTGGCACTGCCAACGCGCAAAAGGAGTGTTTTGTTTGTTTGAGGGGGGGGGGGGCACACCCACACACGCGACCGCAACGGCCAAAAGGGGGGCAACGCCGTTTCGGAGAAATGAAATCAAAGCGGAAAAGCTGAGTGCCAAATTTTCAAAGTAACCACCGTCTCAAATCACTGTTGCCAAATAAGCGGTACGTAATCGGTATTAGATAAAAGCGATCCTACTCATTTTCACCATACGAGCCTGCATATGTCCAGCTGATAAAAAGAAAGAGCCACATGGAGCTATATGCTTGATATGCCAGTTCTTTTGCACAAATAAGATGAGAGTCTATAATGCTGCACACTAGTTGCACACTGGGGTGATTGTATACAAAATTTTTCGTGTTTTTATTTAGGACTTATGAGTCGGTCAAACAGTGAAAATTTGTGATCCTCATTTTCCCAGTGTCATTTCAAAGCAAGTTTGGAGCAATTACTGTTTGGAGCAGCATGGAGCAGCTTTTCTCTTTTGGAGCAGTGTGGAGCAATTAAAACAGCACTTCCATCACTGGTTATATTATCGGACTAGAAAAAAATATTGCATACTTCAAATAGGCACACGATTGTATGAAACTCATAATAGAAACCGGTCAAGACATTAAGGTAAGTTGTGAATCGCAGCGTTCCTGGCAAAAAAAGTGCTAAAAATCTGCTGGTCAGGCTTGAGTAGCTACATATGGCTTTGCAGTTTTTTTCTATGTTTAAGCTTTCCAATCAACGGGAGATACAGGTCGAAAAACGCGAGTTTTTTTTTTTTTTTTTCAAAATTACCAATTTTTAATTTTTGCCTGTTTTGATAAGATTAGTACCTCTACTGTTACGAAAAAAAAAAAAAAAAACAGGCCGAGACCTAACTGGAAATGCTTTAAAATTGCATCTAAAGAGCACAAGGTGCCTGTTAAAAGGTCCAAAGTGTGCAGCCTCCGAGCACCTTGCCGCCGATAATGCGCCGCCGCTCGCCATTGTTGATCGCATGAGTCGAGCCTCACTCTTTCTTCAAGAGTCGAGCCTCGCTCTTCAAATACCAACAGTTTCTTTCGCTGATGCAGCGCAAGAAATAATAAAAAGAAGCACACTTCTGCACGTTTTTCGAGCGCCGCGACTGGCTTATGACGTGGTACGGATCGGGAACTGCCATTGGCCGCTGCGCGCGTATGTGCTGTGAAACCTATTTGCGGGGTCCGTGTTTTGTCGAGCAGCACGGCTGAACATTGCTATTCTCGTGTAATTATCTCGGTTATGAAGAAAAAAAGCATTGCTCGCAAGTGAAAGCCATTGTGCGGCTTTCGCTTGCGACCAATGCATCAGAATGCCAAACTTGCGATCAATGCATCAAAATCAAAACCAATGCATCAAAATTCATTAACACCCGTCAGCCGGAAAGTTCGTGATGCGGCAATGGATCACGTCAGCACCAATCTTGCGAGGTTGAAAGAGCTCGCAGTGAGAGAATTTAGCAGGAACGACATTGCCATTATGTACGACGGTATGTGACACAAACATGGCCACAAAATGACATGACACTGGACTTAATTTGGATTTCGTAGTCCTGTAGAACTTCTTCCTAGCTAGCAGTTGGCACAAGGCTCTGTCAGATGGAGCAGAAGTTTGGCAAGCGTTTCATGGCCCTGACTGTGAGCGAAATGTCTGTGAGGAGTCGGCTCGAAAAAGACGAGAGGGACAAACTCATGGGGCTGGAGTATTTTAGTCGCAGTGGCCACTACAAGGAGGGTTGTTCTTTTTGGTGTGCAAATTTTATCAGATTTAATGCTATCTTTCATAAATAAAAACTCAATTTTAACTTTAAAACTCGTTTTTCTCAAAACACACATTTTGCCATTTTTTCAATGTGCCCCTCCTTTTTCGGGCACTTCTAGTGCTCGGATCTGCATAAAATTTTGCCCAATTTTTTTTCCAAAGTATGGCGAATGCAATTATCTTGTTTAAATTTCAATCATTGTTGTATAATAAAAATATTCTATGTACACCTTTACTAAGGTAGGTGAAATATGGACTTTTTATGTCTTATTTTTTATGCCTAATACATATTTTGTAGTGCTTCCTAATTAATTATTTGCATTCTACACATTATTTCAAAGATTATGTACTATGAATGGTAAAAAATTACGGAATTTCTGGAATGAAAAGAGGGGGGGCAAAAGGATTATGGTTTTCACTTTGTCATTTCACAGAGCTAAAAGTAAGCAACTTGCACGAAAACTAATTATATATTTGAAATAAGCATAAAAAGCTCAAGTTTCATTGCTCTAGGGTGAATATTAAAAAAAAAGTGTCTTCGAGTAGCATTTCCCCTTAAAAAGGATTTCCCTGCTTTTCAACTAGCACTTTCCGCTTTTTCTTTGCGTGTGAGAAAAAAACATGTGTCACGGCGTTCCACTCTAAAACAAAGAAGGCAGGATAAAATGGTGCAAGCCTAGCTCACCGAAATAGCCGAAAGAAGTCGGAAGCTTCCACCATTTTCCGAACAGTGGAGTAATGTGCCTCCTTGTCGAAGTCCGTGAGAAATGTCTTGTGTTTTTCGGCCATAAGTAGCGTCGTGCTGGGCGTACACTCGCTCATGTTCCACTGGTGGAAGCAAGCATCAAGGCAAGCATTCAAGTGGCCGGCAATACAAAATGTACATCACACAAGAATTTCATTAGTGTGCACTGGTTGCTACACTATCATCGATACAAGGCCAGCTTAGCATAGACAACGCCATCTACGCCTCCGTGTTTTTTTTTTTTTTTTAAGGCTTGTGCAAACAGTGAATTTTATGTTCGAAGTGAATTCGAAGATTATATAAACATATATCCCATATTACAAAAAAAAAAAAAACCTGTATTTGTCAGGACTTGACTAAACAACACAATATTACTTAATTGAAACAATGCCTGTGCAAATGTAACTTTTTTGCTTCAAGGAAATGGAAACAACTTTAAACAGTATCAGGACTTGACTTTCGGTAGAATGCAAGTAATAACCTGTAAAATATGTTACGTTTAAAAATTTGATATACTTTGAGCATATCAGTCGGTATAACATGCTTTTAAACTTGAGGAATTATTAGATGTGAGGGTAATATATTCATTTAAATTTGAAGTGGGGCATCACAGCAGTGCTGATTTCTTCTGTATACGTGTTTTTACTAGGCTTGTATGAATAGTGAATTTTAGGATCGAAGCGAATAGTGAATTTGGCCGAATAATTTCGAATTGAATTCTAATAGAAAATATGTTGTGTAAAAGAACTAACCTGCACAATAAATAAATAATAATATATATATATATATATATATATATATACTAACAAGACCTCAATGCAAGAGCTTTATTATTTTTTTTTTTCAATCAAAGGAAGTTCAAACAACTTTGAGAAATAGCAAGATTTGACTTTCGGTAGGACGCAAGTGATAACCTGTAAAATACGTAATATTATTCATTACTGCTAGAGTGTATAGGCCGGCAAAACAAGCTTTTAAAATTAGAAAATGATTAATCGAATTGAGGATAATATGTTTATCTAAAGGAATCCTCCAACAGTTTTTCGAGTTGCCATACAATTTATTCACTCAATAAGATTATTGCCTTACGAATTAACCGCCGCAAAAATTTTTCGAATCTGTCCTGTATGAGCGGAGGCACAAAGATTAGCTACATGCTGCAATCGCATTCTCTCTCCTCGTTCCGAAGAAAGTGCTTGAAGCAAAGCAGCAAGGAATGGCATAGGGAAAGAAAATAAGTCACCTGCGTGTCATGACCCTGAGCACTCTCTCTTTTCTTTTTTTCTTTGAATATGCGAATTTTCAGTGCACTCATGCATGTACGCTTCACATGTCGTAGCCACGTGCAGCGGCTTCAGTAACAACCGAGCGCCCCATGCTCAAATCAGCCAATCGCTGCTACAATCGCTGTGATGAGCGATATTTGGCATTGTGGCGTCATTTGCCGAGAGAATAGAGCAATTTTTATCTGATAGTGAGAATTTACTGAGAGTTTCAGGTCACGTGCTGCGCTATAATAATTAGCTCGCGTGTTCTCGGTAGCCTCGACTACCGTTCGGCAGCGTTGGCTGACCATGCTCAAAAAGTGTTGCAGTGCCCCTTTAAATTTGAAGTGGGGCTTCGCAGCAGAGCAAGTTCCCTCTGAACAGATGCTTTCATGGTTTAGCACTACTATACTGCAGTGAAGCCACTTTTAAAAGTGATTACGTGCGGTTTACAACACATATACATGTCGAATACTTCGAAATATTCTATAATTTAAATTCAAATCGAAGCGAATTCGAATACTCTACTATTCGTTCGAATAATCGAGACATTCAAATATTCGCACAAGCCTAGGTTTTAAGACATAACACTACTTTGCTTAAGTGGAACCGTCTTTACAGGGGTTACACGCGGATCAATGTACATTTATTCATTTGTTTAGAATACTTTAAAATTTTCAACAATTGAAATTCAATTAGAAACAAATTCGAATACTGCGTTGCTACATAACTAAGCTAGTACAGTCTTAATTACTTGTCGAGAGCAGTACAGCGTGTGAACTCTGGGCACTGGCTTAGCTACAAGCTTCAGTTCATGCTTTAACATTCAGGTATGAATATCCAGTATAAATACCATATTTACTCACATAATTTACTCTACACCTTGCGCGACCGAATCTGACTGGTTAATGTACGTGCTAATTTTATTAAGTTAACAAGTATACCTTGTGCTCCAATTTATAATTGTTTAAAGTATACTACACGCATTAGGATTACTGCATATTAAGTGTTTACGAAATCCTCGCGTAATGTGTGCATCCCCTCCTCAGAGCAGCAAAATCGGAAAAAAAGAAAGTTGGCAAATAATGCGAGTAAATATAGTATATCTAGTATCATTTAACATTGGTCTGTGGATAATTTTACACCAGCACGTTTTCACATGCACACTAACGATGACAAGTGGTCAACTGGCAACTTTAGAGAAGTTTAACCAAGACAATACCAGAAGGTCCCGCTGTAGCCACTGTACCTCCGCTTTTTATTGGTAAAACGACGCTGTCCCTAATATTAACATTTCAGAGATTCCGAAGATTGGTTGGCCACTGTAACTGAAGATAAGCCCGCAAGGCTCTACTTGGATGTCCCACCGCTGTAGTTTTACTGGCTACACTAACAGACTTATAAAATTCATCATTTTTCATGAAACTCACAAGCTTGTGAGCTTGCTGCGACGACCCCACCAAAAAAAGAATTGAAGAGCTACTACTTACAATGACGAGGACGAATGATATATGGTATGCCAATGTGTCAAGAACCATAATTGCTTCACGAACTTCAGCACTCATGTTGCTGTCCACTAGCCTGGAAAAAAAGACTGACTTCAGAACCTCCTGAGCAGTTGTTCAGGAGGGAACATGTACAAATACACCTACATCAGTAATATTGGTGCTTTGCGGAAAAAGACTGGGACAATGCGAAGACGGAAAAAAAAGTGCTACACAAATACAAAAATACCTTGTAAACTCGAACTCGCATATCTAAAAAAACTGGTCAAGTCGAAATTTTCCACAGCACGAAAAATTTTCCTACACGTCCAATGTATATTTCTCTCCTTATTTCGAAGTATTTTTGGCTCCGACTGCGAATAACTCGAAATCTTGACTAGGAGTGAAATGAAAATGGCGCCCCCTGACCCATTCACAGCATTCGCGCGATGCTGCCGCACCTGCCACTACGTCGATGCTTTCTGTGAAAGCGAAGTGCGCCAAGTCTCAGCCCAGCGACATATGAACTTTGTCAAGCAGCCCTGTGGCACGTCATGTGACACATGTGCTGAGCAGGGAGGCACCTCTGCTTAATGCTTGGCGTAGTTTGTCTCCTTCGCTTTGTGCAGTGCACATGTTTTCCCTGTAGGGTGATTTCTGTTCATCTGCATAAACCACGTGGTACAAATTTTTCGCTGACTGTCAGGAGAAGCAACTTATGTGTGGCGGCAAGCTAGGAGTCCACCAAAAGAGCCGAAAGAGCCTTCTACCAAAAGAGCCTTTTTCACAGAATTCAGTTGTCTTATCAAAACGGCAAAGGCTACAAAATTGACCTTCTGGGAGCAGTACACATTCTCAGTCGAGCTTAGCAGCAAGTTCGCGCAGCAGCTATCGCCAACTGCTTTACGCACGCTGGGTTTTCACATGGCGCCAGCTTGCCAGAATCGGAGATGGCAGAGACAGATGACTTCACAGACTGTGAGGAAATTTGTCAAGAAGTCATCAAGCTTACAGGTAATGGTACCGCCGAAATCTTTCAAACGGGCACTAACGTAGGGAAACGCGCAGGCGACTGCGATGACAAACCACCTTGAGAAATGCCGACATCTTATAAGACAAGAAGTTTGCTATGCTTGCTTCGAAATAACGTCGAGTGCAGCAGCGGGGAAGATCGACTGATGTGGTGCCCCAAGCAGCTGGAGGACGAGGTCTTCTTAGGGCCGAGTACGACCGCAATGCAGACGTGGATTAGGCAGTTTTTCTCTGCTAAATAAAATGGCAACGCGGCAAAACCCACCAGGTTAAAAGTCTCTTGCATGTTATTTTTTTTCTCTTTTAAACCTGCACAAGAAAGATTGGAACCTGAGGCTTAAGAGCTGGTAAGCAGTGATTTTTCTAAAAAGCGCTCATTTTCCACGGTGATTAGTGCAACTTTGCTTATCTAGAAAATCCATTCATTTCAAAATTTTCTTTGGATTTTACGACTTCGAGTTAACGAGGTATTACTGTACATACACAAACGCAAGCTACAGCAAACAAGTCTCCAATGGTGAATCCCGTACATTTAAGGAGTTGCCTAAGAGCCAATAGCCCTGGCTACCCAAGATTGTGCAGTATGGGGAGACACTGGTACTGACAATTTTTAGTACCATATTTATACAAATAAAAGGCGGTCAAGATTATAAGGCGAGGGAGGAATTGAAGGAACGAAGAAAGCAAAAAAAGATGGCACATTATTATAGGGTGAGAGTTCTCAAAAACTCTGACATCCCACCTTTCAAGTGCGCGAAAATCAGCCCTGTAACCACATATTCGCGTCCTGTCATCACCTGAAGTATCACTGCTTTCCTTATCGCTGTCGCATGCCCAGACTTCACTATCTTCGGTGCCGTCGAGCGAGTTCGAAATAAAGCACCTGAAAAAATTTGCCACCACTGCATGACTGGCCAAGCGTCTGCTATCCAGCGAGCCACAATAAAGATGCATGCTTCAAGCAACAAAACGGCGCCAAGGCCGTATCGTCCGAGGCCATCCAATCACTGCAGAGGGCTCTCACATTGCCCTTAAAAGGCTTGTTCAGACACACATTCAGCAGCTACAGCTGACTTGTCATGCCACCAAGGTTGATAACCAGATAGGTGGCTTCTTCTTGTAACTTTTTTTGACCCCTTCGAAAAGCGTCAAGGACAAGCATTGATTGGCGAGCCAACAGTGCACCGGGACATCAGCACGCCGCAGTTTGGATCCAGTCGATGACGAGCGGCTCAAAAATCCTGCCTTTTTTCTGGCAGCGGTTGCGCCCTCCCTTAGAAAAATTTTCAATTTTAGCACCTGTAAGGCGGTGCCCGTTTGCGGTGCATGCTGACGTGACAGTGATTTGTGCTATTTCGCACCCTGTGGTACATATGCAAACTTGACATCTTTCGCATGTACAGGGTGCACCGACAGTACGTCAAATAATGTCGGAGTCTCATCCATGTTCCTGACCTGGCCAAGGAGGAAGTTGCACTCTCCCGGCTCTCAAATGACACAACTTTGAAAATGACAGTAGCTTTTCTTTATAGTCACAGGAAAGCTTTTGCATAACAGAAGTCTCCCTTCCAAAAAAGAAGCCAGCTGTGTTCATATATTTTTGCACCAAGCCTCGGCTAGCCTTGAACTGCGACCCGGAGATGCCGTGATGTTCTGCGAACTATAGGGCTTTCATCTGAAGCATTTCCGTTGTCAGTCAAGGCAGGACTCTTAGTTTCGCTGACAAATTTTGTCAGACCTGCCTCTACTTCTAGAAACACATCCTTGTGTGGTCCACGAAAAGCTTGCCGCATCGCGGCGCAGGCAAAGAGAGCCCCTTTCCCTCAACGACGCAGATTGTTTTCGGGGACACTGTACTTCCGACCTGCAGTGTAGCTGCCTAAAGCTTCAGCATTGGTTATCACCTTCCATTTGAATGCTGCGTCATAGGGACGACGACGTCCTATGATCACAAGCGACGACCGAAAGGTTCCCGTAGGTAGTCTAAATTCCATGCAGAACAAAGGTAATGGAAGGCTGCACGCACATAAGCAAGGGTAAAGTGTACTCTCTGAGAGAGCAAGAGAACATAAAAGACAAGCACACATGAAAAAGTGACCAGAACTTTGCTTGTGGATTGCAACATACTGAATTTTGGCAGGCTGTTCTTCGTTTTTAGTGACTTTCAGGACGCCGCTGCCTATCTCTAGCTTGCTACGTTCTCCACCGTTGATTTTGTGGAGGCAACTGCTGCCAGACTGCTTTCTTTTTTTTTAATTATCACTGACGACCTATTACGTTACAGCACAAATATGTACTAGCATTAAATATTCTGAATTATTTACATTTTCATGCAAAAAAAATAACAATACGCCTTTCCTGGCATTGAAGCAATAATTGATGTTTTACCTCAAACATAAGACGGGGGTAGACTGAGACCACAGTTTTGGGAAAAAAATATCACCTCATAGTCGAATAAGTACAGTATTTCCAGCAGAAAATGTTTTCCGTTATGCATTTTTCACAGCTCAAAACAAATATGCATTTAGTTTTGGGCTGTCACTTCCATATTTTATAATATTGAGTGTTTTATAAACTTACATTCTGCCCAGTTTTCAGACAGCTTTTTCATCAAAAAGCGACATTTCCCAGCCTTTTTTTTTTTGCCAGAAAATGCTGTCACCCTCCAGGCAGCCAAGGACATGAAATTTTTTTCTTTCACCAGTTGCCCTTCTATTTAGACTCAAAGGTTCATATAGGCAAAGATATTGATGATATGTGGGGTTTTACATCCCAAAACCACCATATGATTATGAGAGACGCCGCAGTGAAGGGCTCCAGAAATTTTGACCACCTGGGGTTCTTTAATGTGCACCCAGATCTGAGCACTCAAACCTACAGCATTCCCGCCTTCATCGGAAATGTTCATATAACAAATACGCTGACATAGGGCCGAATGCAATCTTTCGCAACTTCTTTCTCATTCTTAATACTCCCTACACACACCTACAAAATAATTTGGGTAAATACTTTTGAAAATAGGTCACCTCAAAGATCTTAAATCTGCAGTAATAAAAGTCGACTCTGCGAAGTCAAACTCGCCTCTGCCGGTAGCGGCACAAGAGAAGAGCATGCGTAATGTTTTGCAATTCAAAATCACCAAATTCGGGTTTCACAAGTCATGAACAAAGACATAAATAAAATAAAAATTAAATAAATAATAAAATAACAGAAGGGATAGAATGCAAGCACTGACTTTGAAGGGCCGAAGTATAGCCCTGAACTCCTGGCCCATACTTCACAATCCTTGCTGAAAAAGGTGGACCCAAAAAGGTAGGGACCTAGACAGGCGAGCCGAACAAGATGACTGTTTCTGTCCTTGTGAGAACCTAGATAAAGAGTGGTGTCGCTCACTTGACTTGGCACAAAAACAACTCACGTGAGAGGGTGAAAAAAAAAAAATGCTCGGCACTCACCAAGTGTATACAGTAGACTTTTGGCATCCTGCTGCAGACAGACAAAACAGTTCGGCAAAAATGGATTATGAGCAGTGAAAGTTCACTCATCATGTCTCCGATAGATGTATAATACAGTCCGCTGTTCACGGAGTACACGTACAGAATGTGTAGCCCACATGTCCAGCTTCACTGAAAGCTACAGTGTGTTTACTTACTATTCACCTAAGTCACTTTGCGACTTAAAGGGAACCTGAAACAGTTTTGGACACTGTAGAAATACATTGGGCCAGTAGACGTCCCAAGGGTAATTTAGACACCGATTTGACCTCTCTGCGGTAACTGTGTAATCGATTACAATGCTTTGAAGCTTTGAATCGCTGCAGCGATCACTGTGACTAGGTCAAACACGTTTAAACCGCCCATTTACAGAGCCACATGCTCTGGTCACGTGACGTCACCTTGGCAGCAGATCTGATCGCTGTCATGAGGTGCGAAACGCGCAGCAGCTAGATCGGCTGGTAGGGTTGCGGCCCCTGTCTGAGCAGATATGGATTACTCCACTATCTTTGTCTCAGTTGCCAGACAGCATGCATGCTGCCGGGTTCTCTGTCTGATGGCCTTCGAGACTGCGTGCAACCAGTCTGCGTGCAATCTCCAAAGTCTAGAATAGTCAAAGCCCGAATGTTTGAGCGCATTCGCAAGAGCTCTGTGATCACCAGCCAATGCTGGCGTGCCTCTTGAGTTGAGGAGGCCAGGCAGAAATCAGGAGGGTACGATAAAAACGTGCATAGCGGCTTTGATACACCATGTATCGCAAATTTGGGGCGCCGATGGTTTGACGATGCCTAGCCTAAACGCTGACAAAACTTCAAAAAACCATTTCAGAGTCCCTTCAAGGGCTTAGCTTTTTTATTTTCAAAGGTTTGCCATCTTACGGTTGTGACTCAACTCTGGTGCTATGCCTACATGGATAATCACTAGAAAAGCATGGAGAGCAGATGGATTCCACCAATGAAACTGCACTTAAGAATTAGTCTGCAATAGGTGTTTACAACTGTCTGCTGCAGGCAGTGTGTCTGAGCATCATTACAAGAGTACTGCATGGCTTTTTTTTTTAATGATTGACAACTCCAGCGACGATGCTACTATTCATTGCCACCTTCCTACGCAGAATTACTTCAAGCACATGCTGCTCGCTGGAACCAAAAGCAGCATTGCAGAGACCACATTGGCTTAACATGCACACCATCTGCACACAGTCCAGAGCTACTAGACAACACAAGGAAACCTCATGGTGCATACACATACTCCAATAGTTCCATATTTACTTGCGTAATGAACCCACCTTTTTTATTTCCAGAAAAGTTGATGCCAATTTAGGGGGAGGGTTCATTACGCAGGAGAAAAAAAAAGTCACTGGAGTTATAACAGCAAACATTTCGCATGATTGTTTAGGCCCACGAAATGTGCGAGAAATAATTTTCTTAGCCCAAAGCTCTTTTGTTTTCTCCCATAATGAACGCGCACAGATCGACAACGAAGCGTCGTCGGGCTGGGCTACTCAGTTTCAATGCTGCAGCGCGTGCGGCCATGTAGCTAGTGTATTGGCCGACCGCGCCCTGCGCAGCAGGTGTCCAACTAAATTCACTATGACAAACCAGACAACAAAAAGGCAACGTTGAATGGCGGCGCACGAACGTTGCGGGTGCACGACATGCCGTCGGCGTGGTTTGCTTTGCATGGCCTCCGAGAAAGCGAGCACGCGGTGTAAAAACAAGTCACGCGCTCGCACACGTCATCTCGGAGACCATGCACTTTGTTTTTACAGCGAAAGCTGTTATGAGATCACAACTCGGGTCACGCGCAGCGCGGTAGTTGTCTGCCATCGCCACTGCTTATGTCCATAACCGCATCGCGGGAAATTAGAAAAAAAAAAAACAGACTAGTACCAATGACACAGTGGGGCTCGAACCCGGGTCTGCTGGGTGCCAGCCCAATATTCTACTACTGAGCCACGCCAGTGCTTGGGACTTGTTGGCAAACTTGCTTTAGGCAGACTTGATGTCGGGAAAGCAATCACATACAACTTATAAAGCATTTTAAAACATCGAAAGAACAAGCAGTCGTCACACAATGCGAATAGCGTAACGAGTGGGTCTTCCAATGCTCGAACCCATTGCAAAAGCTTGTTTTTGTTCAGCTATCAACTGTGGCACATACCCACTTCAGACAAAATTCCTCATCTTTGTCAGCCACTGTATGAACAATTGGCATGAAATTTCTTGCTAGTGTTTAGCGGATACGACGCTTCTAAAAAATGGCAAAAAATAGCATAGCGAATGCCGGCCTACTACCAAAAAAATTTCATTATTAATGCCGCAGTGGGCATCAAGCAAGTGTGTTTGCAGCAGTTACCCAATAAGTGTTTAAAGGCTCTGAAAGGCTGCTCTTCTAGCTTTTGCTGTGACTGTGCTGCGCCTTCTGCGCAGGCCAGGCATTTTCGCTTTGTTTTCGTGCCGCTGAGCTTGCGTGGCGATATAAGCAAAGAAGTTTCTCTTGCCTTCGACAGATGACGCTCTACCGTGAAAGGCGCGACTTTTAAGTTTTGATTGAGGTCGTCTGCCCTAGCAATGCTCCCAACTGTTTAGCACGGTTGCGAAACTATGCTTTGACTTTTATTGCATCACCACTTTTTAATATATTGCCTTGATTTAACATTGCTTCATTTGTCAGCGGCACCTGCTATCACAGAAATAAAATGAACAGATACATTAAAAATTTTGTTTTTTTTTTTTTCCAAGGACTAAGGTGAAGGGTGGGTTTGTTATGCGAGTGGTTTAATTACGCAAGCAGTGATGGAAGCGACATTCTGCTTTTTTCGAGCAGATTTTGGAGCAGAAAAAATGGTGCTTTGGAGCAGCCTCAATTCATATATGCCCAAACTTAGAAAAATTAAAACTAACTTATTTTCCCAAAATGATTGCTTTTATGACCTCACAAAACAGGATAAAGCTTTTAATTGAAAATAAACTCTTCCGAACAATGTTTTTTGAGTCGTTCTATGTGTAGGACACCAATGTTTAACAAACCGCAAACAAACATATTAGCTTCTATCACTGTCATACAAAAGTTACGGCACCCCGAATAACTGACAAACAATCGACAAAAATAGCAGCAGCATCGAGAACAATTTGACTCTATATTATATATTTTTTATCGCGGTATGGCTCTCAACTACATGCACGCGAAATAGAAATTTTCTGACTGCAATCTCGTGGCTATTTGTAGCCCAGCGATCACCTAGACTTGCATGTGACGAGGACAGAGTATCATAAACACACCTTAGATAACGCTACAATTTTTGCAGAAAAAAACATTTGAGTTGCAATAAAAAGTTTTATCGTCCTACATGTATGACACATGGCATATTTGGGTCAAGTGTCTTTGGAGCAGAAAGAAATGCTATAGCTTAGGGTTGCTATTGGTGTATCGGAACGGATGCATGTTCCTAACGACTCCTGAAGTCTAAAACATCACATAAGGATCTAAAAAATATTTATATTTATTATTTAACATTCTATGCGCTAGTATGGAACAAGTATACAAGCAGTATAGTTGGCGTAAATCATGGGGGAGGGGAGTCAAGAGAGTACGGACTTTTCTGGTGTTCAGGCAAGGGAGCACACCTCTTGGAAGTGTTGCACTTGAGATTTAGTTTTACCATGTGATATAACTGAGTTAACAGTTAAGTATGGCGCAATCAAAGGCTTTTTATTACCTGTGTGAAATTCTCCTCAGCTCTGTGAACTATGCAAATTGAAAAAAGGGGGAAAAAAGAGACTGAATAGAACTATGCAATTGCTCGAGCTCATACCCCATGCTCGGTTTTCTAATTTCACTTGAAAACATTATTTCCTATATATAAAAAAATACAACCCCCCCCCCCCCAAAAAAATGAATTAGAGACCATGGCCCCATATACGTCACCCCTTGAGATTTTTCTGGATTCACGCCACTGAGTAGCATACTAAAATGATAGTGTATACAGCTTGCTTTTGGTTTCGCTTATGCTCACGGGATAGTACCATGGTTCGACTTCATTCCTTTTAGTTTGTCAACATCCTTTCGGAGCAGGTTTGGAGCAGTTACCAGCAAATATTGCACTTTGAAGCAGCAGTTCTCTTTTGGAGCAGCTTGAAGCAATTGGAGCAGCACTTCATCACTGCGCGAGTAAATAGGGTAAACACCTGCGTACAGTACACACAGATTCAAACATGACGTCAATTTTCTTAGCATAACTGGTATGCAAATCTGCTCGAAATAACGTAGTGACGAATCTGGACAATTTTGAATCTGATCTATGTGTTCAAAGTCAAAATTACGGCTATGTGACCCAAGCTGATAACGGCGAAAACAAAAGTATGTGCATCACTTTGCCCTAAATTGTCCCACTTCAATCTGTAAGTACTATACACACAGGTATTAAATTCTAGACAACATGGGAGTATGTGCCGAAAAGCATCACTGAGCCTTTTGATGTGTTCACAACCAAGTTTAAAAGCACGCGCATTCTTTCCACACTCCCATCAGTGACCATAGGTCCTCCTCCCTTTCCCTAATAAAAGAGTTTATCTATCTATCCACCTGCAAGTCTGCTCATTCACTCCAACTGTGTATCAGAAAGCAGAAGAGTGCCAAGTGTTCAGTGAATGTGGATGCACCGAGAAAGATTGGCGAAAGCCCTTCAATTGTAAAAACAAATTAAAGTTAAATTCCTTTATAAGAGGCATGCTCCGGGAAACGATTCTCATCTTTTATAAGAGATGTCTCTTATAAGCAGGGCACCTCCTCAGCATTTTCCTATCCCCCTTATTTTACTATAGACTGACGCAGACAGACACCTACGCAGGCAGCGACTGAGTTTTTTTTTTATCGGGAGAAAAAAAATTGGCCCGGTATCTGCATGTTACACCGTAAATGTCGTCGAAAGACGATAGTCTTGTGTCTGGAGCGAGGGAACAAAACGTTTATTTGATGTTCTGCGCAAAAAAATCGGTGAATGGTATTCTGGAGGCGCTGCGTTAGAGTGCTTTGAGTCCAGCGGAGGCGAACAAGAGCATCAAGTCACGTCATGCGTGACACATGAGCGCTATCTGGCAGTTATACTGGAAAACAGGGCGCGTGCACGTCTCTAAGGTGATAAGCTGTAGAACACAAGGTGATGGGTAGGTGCCACAATGTGTTGTCTTAGCAAAGCGTTGGAAACACTTGCCGTTTCGTGCAAACACTGCACGGCTAGTGCAGCTTTATAAAGGCTGCAATCCTTATAATTATTTATCTATGCCTTTTCTAGTAAGAGACACACAGAGAATATTGACATGTTATTATGGTGCCTCAGATATGCGCAATAATTGATTTTTCATTGACAATCGTACAAGTATAAACAGTGAATCTTGAGCAATATTGGTGGGCGCTGCGGGTGGGGTGGACAGTTTGGAGTATCTTTTGGTCACTTTGGTGCCGTTTAGGGTACTGTTAAGTGTGGACAAATAGACAAATGTACAGACAGACAGACTGACTCAAATTTTTGCGTCGAAGGTCCCCAAGAAAAACTATCGTCTTTAAAAACCAACTGCTCAAGCTGCACAACCGTTCACAGACCCCTCTGTATATAGGCAGTGCATCTTGACCACCAAGGTAGTGCCAGTGGGAGATTTCTCCTTTGCGTTGTTGGATAGACATTCACAGCGTGTGCACGCAAATTAATAGCACACTGAGAGACTATGTGCCCAATCGGAGTCTTCCGTCTCTCATTGCCCACTAGCAGCGCTTGGCATGTTCCCGTAGGAAACACCAGTCCATCACTGCGCGCTTGGCACCTCCCCAGGTTTCTCCCCTGGCGCTACGCCGCTGCCAGTGTAAGCGCTAGCGCCCGCTGCTTCGCATCCAGACATGGTTCCCTTTAATGGAAGATGGCATAATTTTTCAAACACTACTTTAGCACCGATGACAAGGCTGAGAGACACAAAGCACACCTCTTGTACAGGGCCCTTTTGTGCGCCCAATATGCGGATGGAGTCCTGTGGTAGCTCGCTCCAATCCCCACACCACATGGCTGGGATGTAATCTCCTGAGAAGAGCGACAAGAAAAAAACCAAAAGCAATCTCAGAGATACAAAAACTGCCCTACATAATCCACATTGAAAGCACGTAGTGAGACAACACAGAACACTACTTGCGCATTATTATACAGAGAAAAAGTATGACATTAACACTGACAATGACGCAGGTGGTCAGTTTTACTATCGTTTGGTGCCACTAACACTGACGCAAGTGGTCAAACGTTTCATATTTACGCTGCTCAGTGCCACTAGCACACTAGTTTCAGTATCACTCTACAAGACTAGGCTGTTGGGCTAGATGGCATTAACAGATAGTGAATGAGCGATTCTGCACGTCTTGCTTTAGTGTTAAGAGTTCAATATCGCTACATGGCACTGCTGCTGGGCTTGCTCACTTTTGAAACTCACTAAGTGCAAGTGAAAGCATCATGTAATGTCATTCATGCACACCGGATATGGTATCCACAATAAAAGGTAATGCTTCCTGTAGTGTAGTAAAGAGTGGCAGGGCACATGAACATCGCAGCTCCTGACGAAAGGACAGAGAACATGTTTTAGACTAGTGGTAAATAGACCCTTAAGATTTTGGATACCGAAAGAGAAGCTGCGCATGGAATGTTGCATGCATCAGCATTTCGACAAGAGTAGCCTGCCTGTCTGAGCACAATTTTCTGAAGTACACAGCAAAGATTTTTAAAATAGCATTTTATTGTCCACTTCGACTTAATGCCCTTGGTGTCCCTTTCGTGTGTGCTTTAAAATCTAAGTACACTTAAGTGCTTTTGCACTTCAACCTCTTGGAAACGTGGCCCTTGCGAATGGAATCGAACCGACGACTAACAGCTTATCAACGCATCACATCTGCGCAAACACATCAGCGTCTGTACTAGCACCTGAATGTAGCACATGCGAACACTGGTTTTGAAGAGCTGAGAAGGTTCCTTTCTGCGTACCCAGCCTTAAAAGTTTGTCACGGACGGCTATTTTTGGCGACACCGCGTCACGGCAGTTAACGGGCGCCGTACTCCCCGACTGACCGTGAGAAACAGCGGCGCATGAAAGGGAGCCGAGAAGGGCAGAATGGGGTGCTCTTCTTAGAACGTCGCCGCCGACGGTTAATCCTTTTGTAACTGTGGCGGCGTCTGCAAGGTCGTAGAAGGCCACGGTATACCCCGAACAAGGATTAGACTACGAGATGCCCCGGCTGAGAGCTAAGTGGTTGACCGTTCCCACGGGGAAAAGCGTGCGAAACGCTCTGGTGGCCAAGCCGTATGACAACAACCCGACAGGTTGTCACTCTCGCTAGTTGCGGGCCCTCTCCCAATCAAAAAGGGGTGGGGTCAAAATATTTTGGGGGGCGGAGTTTCCATCAATTAAACGCACATGATTGCACCCAGGTAGAGGTCTCTTGTCCCCAAGGAAGAGAGCGAGGAGACACGAGGGGGATTTAAGCGCAGGTATTTGCCCTGCTAGGCAGACTAGTCGCTGACCAACATGGTGTAGAAACAGATCAACAAGCATCTCTTCTAGAAGTTTTTAGTGTGGCTCTGTATCGGCTGGCCACCTAAACTTAGCCGTTCGTCTAGTTGTGACGCGATATTAATGTCTGCAACGTAGACATCGGGACTTCGCCTCGAGTTAGCTCAACCTGCTCGAAGTCACCTGCAAGCACTAGCCTCCCGGAGCCACCAGCGTTACAACACCGCCGACATCGCAGTCGTGCCAGAACTCTCTTCGACTTCTCGCATCCGATCGTCGGGGACACAACGCTGCCGGTCATCACACGTATGCCTTCTCCTGTTCATATCTTCGAACTTTCTTCTCCGTCGTTCTATTCTTGTTAGTTTGTGTAGCTTGTAATAGTTCTCTCTCGTAAGCTGATTTATTGTTTCTGTTATATATTTCTTTAGTTGTATCAAGTGTCGATGTATTCTGTTAGTTGTATTGAAGTGTTGTATTAGATCCCGTGTGCTGCAATATCACTAGAGTAAAGTTTGTTTTGTTTTCTCACGTCTCTGATCTCTTCACCGTCTCTGCTTGCGTACGGAACGAACCAACCTGCTGTCATTCCCGTCGCCGACTTCGCGCTGGCGACGCTAGAGTGGCAGCTTGCAACAAAGTCAAAAATAAATGTGCAATACTGAACATAAAATAAATAAACAAACAGCCGAACTGCGTTCACAAAAGAGCGTTACACTGTTCTCAACCAGCCACACAAACAATGAATGCCTGGTCTGGTCACCAGGCATGAACTGTGTCTCCTCTCATTAGGCTTGTTACCATATGCTATGCACATACCATTTAGTGAGACTTGCAAAGAGTGCGTCCCGATAACACAACAAAAAACAGACCTGTTTTTCTCCGCACCGAAATGGGATTAGAAGACAGCCTTTATGGTGATTATGGTATATGAAAAATCATTCAGGTGTGGACACTCTGTTCCACAGGGCGTCCATACAACATTTGGAGCTCTCGATCCCTCTAAGCCTCCCCGTTGCAGTGCCCCCCCACGCAGCTGCGGCCAGCACATGTACTACAGACTACGATCTGCGCACCTAGCTTCCATAAAGGTGTTGCATGCGAAACAACACTGTGGAAGCAACTGCGGCGTTCACCGTGCGTAATGTTTCTTGTTCGCAAAAATGCGGCATGCATTTTTAGCTGTAGTTGCTAACGTGAATGGTGTAATAAAAAAATGAGGATGAGAAAGATAAAGAAAAAGAAGAAAGTGCATCTGCCTCGTAACATTTGGTCCTTTTAGGCCCTATCGTGGCAACGCCCCTTCGCTTTTTTAGTGCCATGAAACTGGGGTCAGCAAATGTACTAACGTCGAACATTATCTCGACGCGCTCTCTAATGCAGCAAGAGGAGAATGTCCACAGCTTAATTATTTTTCTTACACTGTGACCTAGGGAAGCAATGTAAATGTGCAGGACATTAGTGTGCACACCTGGCAATATTATCATCACAGACACGTTGCAGAAAACACGCGAAGTGAATGCAAAAGGGTGTAGAACACATTTTTTTTAATCAACAACTTAGTTTCAGACTAAGCAGTAGCAATAGAACAACACTGATGTGACAAGCAAAAATCGACATTTTTTGTTGCCAATTCCATGCAGCTGTGGATGGGACTTTTCTGAATAAACTTGCACTAAGCAAGTACACCTATAGTGTTCTTTCCCTATTGCAATAATCTGAAGTGTACGATCAAATTTTGATGCACATGACTAAATTTGCATTTAATACAACTACTCACATTCGAAAAAAATCATAGAATAAGACTATAGACCAACTTTTACGGCACGTTATGGTGTGAGCATAGTGTTGTGCGCATAAAATACCATAGGTGCAGAATACAATAAAAAATCACTTCATGCTTACAAACTTTCCGTGGATGCCTTTGTAAATTTTTTTTTAACAGTTCTGTCACAGCTAAACCAACCTGTAGAAGGAGAGAAAGAGACAAGACGTTAAATATTGAACTAGAAAGGGACTAGAAAGATTTTGCTGGCATTACTAAATTTGCATTTCAGAAAACACTAAATAACCACGCATACAAGAAGATGTTTGGTAGGCAAGAAAATGTGCTACATGAAAAAGCATGTGGCAGAGTCACCTTGAAGTTTTGACATCTGCTCAAACATATGCAGTCCTAGCAAACACCATCTGGTGAAATTTATGTACTGTCCTCTTCAAGGGCTTAGAACTTGACACCACAAGTTTATGGAAATTGCGTTGTGTCAAGGTTGTCAAAATTCAAAACTTTCACTTTGCAATGCATAACAGCACACTGAGATTTCAGTGTGAAATGCTTATTATTATAGAAGTGAAGATGGCAAAATTGCTATCACTGTTCTTGGAGTAAGGTGCATCAATTTAAAGAGACGATTTTTTACACTTCAGTGAGGATGAGCAACTTAGACGTATGATAGGCCCAATTTCAAAGCCCAATTTTCACAAAAATGCAGGACAGGTCTGGACAAGACATACAGCGGAACAATTTCCCCAGACTAATAACAACATTGTTTGAGGTGAACCCCAGACGAAAACAGCAATATGCATAACTGTGACCAGCGCCAGAGTTGCACCACCTGGGCCAGCCAAAACTGCTGTCAACGAGTAGATTACCAACAGGGGTTTCTTACTGCCTTGTTCACACCACTAGATATGCACACTGTCGTCCTTTACGAAAGGGAACACGCGAGCATGCATTCACTCTCTGCGGCAGCTATCCGCAGCACCATCAACCGTCAGTTAAAGAAAACAAATCTGCTTTTGGCATCATCTACTGGTAAACAAGATGAGTCACAGACAAGTGCTGCTAGATTACGCTCCCTCTCTGCTTGCGCAATGACAATGCCTGCACCACGTCGTCTGCAGCCAGCGAATCGGGCGTGGTGCGTGATCAGGGCACAAGGACCAGGCACTGCCAAGGCTGCACTGCAGCCCCATTAGCCACAACACCACAACAGCAATGCCAGAAGCATAAGTCACCGGCGGTGGCTATAAAATCTGGCTGTCAAGTTTTCAAGATAACTATTGCTCTACCAACCAGACGAGCACAGCGTTAGAGTGTTCCCCAATGCTTCTGCTGGCTGAAGAAAACCCCGTGATGTTTTTATGTTGGCATTTGTCCTTCCCTTGGCACAACTATCCGATACCGCTACGAGATTATAAGGCACCGTAGTGAAGAGGCTTCGAAAATTTGACCACCTGGGGAACCTTCACGTGCACCTAAATCTATCAAAATATTTTCAAGGCCAAATTCATTTTGCATATTACGTAAGGAACCCCTAACAGCATCATAGGTGCCCATATTCACAACTTAGGAGAGCTGCCGTGTAAAGATATGTTGGCCACCAGCCGTGCCATTTAAGCTAGGCACCACACATACATAGAAACAGGAAGTACTACTACTACGTATACAAGCAATAAGTTTAAGGAAAAGAAGCAGTAGCTTCACCTCAAGGAACACATCGCTAGTACTAATAGAAATGTGACAGGACAGCAAATGAATGCAATAAGTTTAGGCTGTCACATGTCTGCCCCTTTCATCTGCCTGCATCGCGATGTGTCAGATCATGTGAACGAGGCACGACTGCCAGATACTTGCACACTAAATTTTAACATGTGAAAAAGTCAAAATCGGAGATAACGCAGTCTCCGTTATGGAAATAAGTGGCCAGAAATTTGATAAGTACAAGAATGAAGAAGAATTTTTCTGCATTGTAGGTCACTGCGCTGTCACGCAGCATTTGAGCGTTTTAGACAAAGGCGTAAATGTCTGCTTACATATGAAAGCTTCCAGCCCTAGAAAATGTGTGGATCACCATTAGGACATTGCCCACTTACCACTACATGTGTGTAGAAACTTTTTTTCAACCAGTTATTTGTGCTTTTTTTTATTGTAACCTTACTCCACATCTAAGAGGTGCTAGTCCAACCAAATCCTAGCTGACAACTTTCGCGGTGCTAAGAAAAGTTGAACATTACGGCAAAGTTTCGTCATCGCAACAGCAGCGAACGAAGTAGCGCCACAGTGCGCGTGAAAATTGTAAAATGGCAATTATAGGCGACACCAATGACGGAATAGATTAAACAAACACCGGACGACGACGCCCCAGCGCTTCCCGCAAGTCTGGGACACATGTATCAAGTCCAAAATGACGTAAAACGCGCAGCAGAAGTAGTTGATGTAGTACGAGAAAGCTCCCACATTGCACAAAGGTCAAGTCGTTAAAAGCTTACCGAAGCACGTTCCTAAATACGGCGTTGCGTCCTACGAGAACGACCGTTGACAACTGTTTGATCGCTCCTTAAGCCTGAATACTTTGCGCACGCACGGCAAGCATACCGAACAGAATCCCAGCGCAGTCAGCGCAGAATACGCGTCACGTCAACCGACGCGGTGTCGACCACGTCGACGAGTGAGTGCTACTAGTCACGAGAGCTGTCTAATCTACTGACGCTTTTGATATTACACGGTAATTAGGCACTCGAAAAAGTCAAGGCATTGTCTCTTTCAGTTCGCGTAGTATGGGGCTGCTACGCGGTCAGCAGAATAGGTGGAGACGCGAAGGCTTGGAAAACGCGGGAAACGGATTTTCAGTCCACGGCATACCCGCAATTTTCGTCACTTTAACGACAGTGCGTTTGAAACAGGCACAGGTGGACATTTCTCAAGACAAACTACGAAACACGATTACACTCTATTATCGTCACGCCCTTTTTCGAACCGCGCGATTTTTACGGGTGCGGGAAACGCAGCCTTCGCACGTCGGGCCCGAACCCGAACGGTCCGAAACATGGAAATCTTGAACGCATACGTCTCGCTTAAGTTGCAAAGTCGTCGGAACGATTTATGCACGGGTACACGTGTGTCACGTTGTAAAGGTTAGTGTCATCCCGCTCACCTCCGTGCTTCGGAAGACCGACGAAAATGCAAATAAAAACGAAACCGTACAATCGCTTCTCAACATGCACCACCACATTCGACAACTCTCGTTCCTCGGCTAGCCGTCAAAGCTAGGCACTATTAGCACTATGAGCAATACCGTATCAACCGCCTAATTCTGCACGTTCCGACACACCCGCCAGCTAACAATGCCATGTCGTTTGCAGCACTACCTTTCGTACTCACCCCCGCTTATCAACGCTCTTCAGTGGATTGCCTTGCAGTGGAGCTATCAGATTTAAACGACTAAGGTTTAATTGGGTGAAGAACAAGCAAATGGTAAGCGTAACTGTCACCGAGTCTACACGCGCGCCTCAGAGTGCACTTTGGAACGTTTCGCGGCGAAGAACAAAAAGTAATAGACGCGTAACACAACACCAGCAAGGAACAATAAACGTCTAACAAAAGTAGAAAGGCCTAGTGTCGATGGCTATTGCATCCCGTTCTGCGAAATCGCCCTCTAGCAAATTTATAACGTCTGCTTCTTTAGTACAAGTTCCCGCAGTTATCTAACCAAAAAATTTAAGTAATCAAGTATTTTGCTTAGATTAAATACACAAAAACAGTAAAAAAACTTTTAGGTAGAAAAAAGAAATTGAATTGGTATTTCTATGTTGACACAAGATGGCGCCATCTTAACAAGGAGCGGCAAAGGGATCATTTAAAATGTACAGTCGACCCCAAAGATCTTCTAAAGCATTCGATGTCTCGGCAATTTGTGACTGAATTCAGTCGAACTGATCAATAAATGTTTATAGGGTGTTTAAAGAGGCTGAAATCTAAATTTGAGGCCGCCTGCTTAAGCAACCAGAACAAAAGGAATATGATATTGCTTTGTGTCGAGTCACGCACCTTAAACATTCGGATGCGACTGTACGTCGTCTCGTTCTACTGTCGTTCAATACGCTTCCGATTATACCTAAGATCTATATGAACCTAATTACTTTATGGTTACCTTCTCCCAGGCCTCACCGCGGTAGTCTAGTGGCTAAGGTACTCGGCTGCTGACCCGCAGGTCGTGGGATCGAATCCCGGCTTCGGCGGCTGCATTTCCGATGGAGGCGGAAATATTGTAGGCCCGTGTGCTTAGATTTGGGTGCAAGTTAAAGAACCCCAGCTGGTCGAAATTTCTGGAGCCCCCCACTACAGCGTTTCTCATAATCATGTGATGGTTTTATGACATTAAATCCCACATATCAATCAACCTGCTCCCAGGGCATTGGTTGCTTG
Organism: Rhipicephalus annulatus; assembly: GCA_013436015.1. NCBI lineage: Eukaryota > Metazoa > Arthropoda > Arachnida > Ixodida > Ixodidae > Rhipicephalus > Rhipicephalus annulatus. The sequence continues at coordinate 110,363 of WOVY01003289.1, read as the reverse complement.
GTAACAACTTTATGGGAAGTCCGACAGAGCTTTCGCCGACTGGGCCTCAGGTCTCCCGCGTGGGGACGTCAAGACCTTGCCTGAGCGCCGCCTCGCAGACTTGCTGGACGGCCCAAAGTTGGTCACCGAGGCTGAGGCTGCACAGGGCAGCGGCCAACCGTGGTGGAATGGTTCCAGATTTAGCACCTTGTGGATTTCTGGTGCAGTCCCAGAGCATGCGATTTAGTGTGACAACCTCAATATGGCATATCTTGCATATATTCGTCGGACATATATTGTGGTACAGTCTGTTAAACAGCGATAGGTTGGGATACGTGCGTGTCTGCAGCTGTCGTAGAGCGCCGCCTGCATTCTGTTCAGCTTCCCGCTTGGTGGAGGAAAGGTTCGGTGGGCCAGGTATAAAGCCTTGGTGACTTCTTTACAGGTCGTCACACAGATTTTGGTGTTTCCCTATAGAGGACTGTCGCCGGCGCGGTTCACGAGCTCGGCGCCTTGGCGTGTGCTGTCTCGTTTAGGTTGCGGTGTGTCTCCGATACCTCTCGTGAGCCGGGAACCACAGGAGTCTGGTTTGAAGCTCTATCTCTTGATAAAATTTCCTATTGCGCAGGAGTTTGGCCGCTCGTTGCGAGATTCATCCTTTGGCGAAATTTCTTACCGCTTGTCTCGAGTCACAGAGGACAGTAGTGCATGACGGATCCGTGAGCGCGAACGCCACCGCTACTTCCTCCGCTTCTTGTGCGTAGTCACATCGAATACTTGCCGATATTCTCGTTTCGCTTTTCCAATCGACGACCATGACTGCGAATCGCGAGTGGTCTGCGTATTGAGCGGGCGTCAATGAACCGCGTTCTCAATTCGTCGGCGTAAGTGCGCAGGAGAGCTCTTGCCCTGGCCACTCTTCTGCCCGGGTTGTGTTCCGGTTGAACGTTGCGTGGAATTGGCTCAACCCGGATGGCGTCTGGCACAGCGACTTTCTGGCTTTATTCGGTGTAGTAACGGATACCGAGACTTTCTATGATCTGGCGTCCCGTTGTCGTGCCCGATAGTCTTTCCAGTTGTGAAGTGCGCTGCGCCTCGGCTATTTCGCTTAAAGTGTTGTGAAATGCAAGTTGAAGCAGCGGGTGCGTGCTGATGGACTCGTGTAGACCCAATCCCACCTTGTACACTCTGCGGATAAGGTCGTTGATCTTGCCCTCTTCTGCCTTGTACCAATTGTGAAATACCGCAACGTACACAATATGACACATGATGAAAGAATGTATGAGACTATCCTCTCTCATTCCGCTTCTTCTGCTAGTGACCCTCTTGAGAACTCTCAAGGCGTTAGTGGTTTTAGGTTTTAGTGATCGTTTCGCCGTTATCTCCGTTTGCCTCGATTATCATGCCGACGACCCTTATTCTTTTTACTATCAGGATCGTTGCTCCGTTACTCGTGCGTAGCCTGATCACTACGTATTCTCGTCTGGTCGTCTGGTCCACGCCGCCATTCCTCTAGCCCCGAGTGGCCTACACTTGTGCGTGGGGCGGTAGAGCAGGAGTTCGGATTTTTTTTTTTTTTCTGTGAGCATCGTAGTCCCGTTCCCTCGAGATATTCCTCTAGCTGTGTTGATTACTAGTTGTAACGCCGTGTCGATGTGGCCATCGCTGCCTCGGTGCACCCAGGGCATTAGCCAGAAAACTTTTTTCGGTGGAGTGTGGGTTCGGCCATACTTGTATGTTCACATGTATATGTGTGTGAACATACATCCTGCCGCTGATAAGGAACCAGCGGCAAGATTGCGACCCCCTCCCCATTCAAGGCGATCGCGCGAGAGCCTTTAAGGGGGAGGGGTTGCAATCCTGCTGCTCTCTACTTGCAATGAATGTGGTTGTTTTCCTCGCCGCGAGATGACGCGAAAAGAGACCGTGGTTGCTCCCGCTTGAACACGCTGCCAGCAGTCACCGCAGCGCGCAGGCCACGCGTGACCGTGTTCCCTTTCATAAAAATTGACGCTGTATATCGTGAAAACCAACACGGACACGTTTACGAGAAAGACAACAGGATTTCGCACTGTTCAGGGCAAAGTCCTGGTGTCTTCCTTGTGCCGTGTGTCCAGGCTACACGTTTTTACGATGACGTCATTCTAAAAAGCTAACGTTTTGACCCTTTTAATGTACATGTATATATATCCTTCAGTTTTTCGCAATTTTTTTCGGTTCACAGTAATAATAGCCTGAATGTGATTAACTGATTTGCCATTGTAGTGCTACTTCCAGCGGTGCTGCATGCAGTCGACATGCAACGACGATCACGTGATGCCATTTTTCTTCACGGAACCTTACTCTAAAGACGGAAAGCTGGCATACAGAACATGTTTTTTTTTCTTTCCCCTTAAATCAGTTTAGTTTCGAAACCAATTCATGTGTACTGGGCACGGAGCAAGAAGTATTTGAATTTTCTTTCTCCGTGGTACCGGGATCTATATAGAAACAACAAGAGTTTGGAAAGCGTGGTGCTGTGTGCCACAATTAGAGCACAGCGCACGCAGAAGAGCAGGTCGTAGATTACTTCAAGGATATAGTGAACATATCCCAACGCATGGCTTACATGGCTAGCTTAGAACTGACAATGAGCCGAAGTTCCGCGCACGTGTTTGCGGCAAGCACTTAGCATGTGGACTAGGAACGCCTATGTTAATTTTTTTGGCAGTGATAACGAGTTAACACATGACATCGCCCTCTTCGAGTGAAGGCGCCCTCACCTCGAAGTCTTCTCGAAAATCACGTCGGGGAAATCATTTCTCGCAGAGAAACCCATCCTACGTGCACTGAACGTGGAAAATGTTGGGGGGAAAAGTATACCGTTACACAGGAGAAAATGAGGGGTGACGCTGTTTATGAAAGGCAGTAATCTGTGAACGAGTTCCTGATTTGAAAAAGATAAAAACGGAACCTCGTAAGAAAGCCCTTACAATGCATTTTTTTTCGAATTTCGTCGTTTTCTTTTGACGTCTGCCCGTGAAAGCTCACCTTTAGCTTGCAGGCTCAAGTGTCTGGTGAGTTAAAGAGCTTCTCGATCGCAAACCTTCTGGAACAGGACCGTGGGCAGCGCTGGCGGTCACTTTCCGATGTTCAATACTAACCGAGTTTGGGCCGAACTGGAAAAGAATAGACATTTCAAGCGCTAATTTCTGTGGCGAAGCGAAGTTGTTTGGGAAGTTCTACTTCCAAACGCCAAGATATTATTTTATTTTGTATACGTATACACAAGCGCTCACATTCTGACACCTGTCAGATTACATACAAAGGGAATTCAGAACCCCAGAAAAAACTGCTTGCCTACGACCCTGGATAAGTACGCTCGTGGTTTGTGCTCATGAACAGGCTGACCTTTTTATTTTTTTGCTTTTCATGGGCTTGGATATCAGCAAAGAGAAAGGGAGAGAATGAGAGGCATTCCAACGTTGTGGCACAGAGACGTGCTCATGCAAGGTTGGTTGGTTGGTTGGGTTGGCTGGCCCTGGCGCAACCCATAATGGGTGATCACCCATGAAACGAACGGTGCTTTGCTTTATTAAATCTTTTTAATACCTCAAAGTATTTAGCAATGTAGGACTACAGAATACATGCGCAAACTTTCCCCTGCTCGAAAACGATTTCAAGACAGAGCATGCGCTGAACCTAATGAAAAAAAACAAGGTACTGCTTAGGCGAACAAAGCACCAACAAATCAAATGTCGGGAGCTGCATGCTTCCAGAAGACTGTGTTTTGTTTGTTGGAGGAAAGGAGTACCATTTAACTGGTGGAATAAGTCCCTGGCCCCACAGATGATGCCAACGGAGGAGAAGCTGAGGAACTGGGTGTAGAAGCAAAGTGAGGGCATGCCCACGACTGGTAGGGGCGACCTTTACATGGGACGCTAGGAACGCTTCGCCCAGTTTGGGTCCTCAGGAAGTCACCGAATGCATATCGGGTGGGCTCGGCTCGGTGCTCCTTTCTCGCTCGCTGGATTCCGTGCCGACCGGCTGTGCCCTCACGATCTCGGACGACAGTGCACCTCTGGCCGATTGGGATGGTCCTACGCCAACTCCTGCCACCGCTCCCTTACGACGACGAAAGCGTAGATCTGGCCGACTTGATTACCCCTACGCCATCTCCTGTCGGCGAGAACTCTCGCCAGTGGTGCCCCGTCCTCCGACTCCTGCGACCATCTCCATCTTTCCTGTCTTGTCTTCACTTCCGTCGTTCGCTGTCCCTGCGCCTCGCTCTCTCCTTCATCTCTCTCTATCTCTTCACCTTTTCATTCTATCCTTTTAATCCCTTCTCTGCCCTAATCCCTCGTGAGCTACTGCCGAGGTGTCCTCCCCCTGAGAGACAGTTACGGGGCTCACTTTTCTCTTCTTTTCATTTTTAAAATCATTTTCCCCCTCGATCGGTGCTCCTTCCCAAGTGGCACCCAAGGCACTTGTACCCTCGTCCCCGTTTGTTACGCCACTGCCTGCTCCTAAATCTTCAAAATCTTCAGATATGCAGGACAATTTACTTATTGCGTTTCGCCCAACCTAAATGCGACCGTTGTGGCCCATTTCGTGCAGGCTTTGTGTGGTTGTGACCCGAAATCGAACAAGCGTTCTCAAACTTGGCATCGCAATGCTGTATACCAACTCGTCGCGCTGGTGTATGTCAAGTACACTAAATGTAGACACGATATCGATAGAAAAATAGCATTGCATAGAGAACTATATCGATAAACAAGCTTAAAGAAGCTGCATATGCCTAAATTTTTTTCAGCGATCCTATCAGGAAGTTCGTAGCTCAGATTTAATCGCTCTTATCCATAGCGGTAAACCAAGCCATGTGTGTACATTCGCGTAAAACATACATCATTACCGAGATATCATGGCTTGCAACATATACATTCAAAATTTTACGAACATATAAACAAAAGATGCGTACGCGGGAGTGCAAAGTCAGCCATAGTTTTACCAGAGTTATAATATCGACTGTCGGCTCTAATTTTGTTTTAAAAAATCCAGTTAATGGCTTCTACCATGAGACCACATGTCGGGGCTATAAATGCAAGAGCGGTGCACTATCTGCGAAAACGTCAGACAACGACTTAGTTTACCATGTACAGGTATATCAAGCTTGCGTATGGCACAGGAAGACACAAAGAGACGAAGAAGCGACACACAGCAAATTGGTGTGTAATCAAGGGCAGATCCAGCTACACATTTTAGGGGAGGCGTCACTTGGAGTAACAGCTGAGGAGAGGGGCGGAGCCTTTTTTTGTTGTTTTCATTAGCACAAGAACCTCTTCAATGCATGAATAATTGTCTATTTTGTTGCTCATAGCGGTCCCACTCATTTCATCTAATGGTAATAAAAGGTGGAGGACAAGCACTGAAGGCAGGAGGGGGGTGCTGTCACAGGCTTAGGGAGGGTGCGATCACTCTCTCACACCCTCTCCCTTCTCCGAATTTTCCACTGTATGTAATAGTAATAGATGTTGAGATTGAATGTGCCAATGTCTCAGAAGCATGATCCGATTGCGAGGGACGCCGCAGTGAAGGCTCCGGAAGTGTCGGCCATCGGAAGTCATTTAATGTGCACCTAAATATCAGTACACAAGCCTCAAGAATTTTCTCCTTTGTCGAAGATGAAGCCGCCGCGGCCGGGATCTGCCTGCTGGCCCTCGGGTCAGCAACCTAGTGTCAGAAACTAAGCCAGGGGTCTCAGATACGCTACCAGCATACCTTTAGCTAACGGCACTGCCCGCACTGTCGTGAACTACAGAAACATGACCGAAACCCATTTCTCATTTTGTGAGGGACCTTATGCGATCACAGTGTTAAAACATAACCGTGGAGCGAAAACAATGTTTTAGAATCGGCGTCGTGGTTTTGAAGATTGTGGTAAACAGTATAGATATGTTTCTGAAACAATGAAGCAAAATGTTCTTTTGAGTATGCGCTGCATCAGGGGCGTAGTCACCAGGTAGCACAATGAACCTATGCCCCCCCCCCCCTCCGAGTTATTTTTCGCCATGGCATAGAGAGCGAAATCGACCACTGCAGGAATCAAAAAGGTGCCCCCCCCCCCCCCCGAAAAAGAGGACTGGCTACGCGCCTACATACGGCAAAGGCCTTCTTACCCCTGCCCCCACCCCTCCCTCCCGGTCCTTTTACTGCCCTGGCCCTTATCCTGTGACCTCCCATGAATGACAATGGGGACAACATAAACTGAGTAAGAGGAATACCGCTACCTTTTCAGTTGATGTCCGGTGTCCTTTAGAATGGCGTCCGGTGCGGTTGCGATCCCAGATTGGAGTGCCTCGCGCCACGCGCTGTTCTCGGCCCAGAAGCCACAGAGAGGCGCTTCACAAAATGTCAACCTTTCTCAATCAATTGTGCATGCCCAAGACTACTGTGATGGATGACAACATAAAACACTGTAAATAGAGGCCGTCAAATGCTTATCTACAGCCAATTCACGCTCAGTGGAGGTGGAAAAAACACTATGAAATTGCTCTTGATGGTGATGACCTCTTATCAAGTGGGGATCGGTCATGAAAAGCGCCGATTTATAGGATGTAATATAAAAAAATTGTGTTGTAAATATAGTTGAACCTCTCAATAACGAACGTACGTAATAACTAAATTCTCACGAAAACAAAGAAATCTGGCATTCACAGCGAATGTCCGTATAGAGTTCATCAGATTATTGCATTTGCTTCCTTTCTACACTGTCGACTGTGACGGGTTTTTTAAAAAGCATTCCAGCAGTAACGAAAGTTTCAAGTGGTAATGGGCAACATTTGTTTCAACCTGTGAGCTAGTTGGGAAGCTCGAAAATTGCGACACCGCTCATTCGATAAGTCGGGCACGTACGTTTTCGCACAGCGATCATTGGTGCGACCATTGCAGCTTACATTTGGTCGGATGATGATGATAAGAATGAAACTGATGACGACGACGGTGATATGCACAAATTTGCGATGATTCCAGTTCTCTGTAAAATAACGGCAGCAGTAAGTTCGGCCGTAATTTTGACAGATTCACTATCTGTATGTGCCCCCCTTGTATGTACCCCCTGTATGTGCCCCCCGGTGCGTACCGGCTTAAAGCCGGTACGCACCGATGATCTCACCAGAGAAGGATTGGCCACCCTGGTGCAGTATCTGGCCACCCCCTCCCGTAGGCATTCGTTAATTAACTCACGGCCCTCAGTCCCCACCAGCTGCGGAGCAACTGACCACGGCGGCGGTCAGATCTGCAAAGCAGCAGAGGGTGCTAGGAATCTCTGGATACGGACAGGCCACCTTTGGAACTTGAACTTAGCAACGTTTAACGTTAGAACGTTATCTAGTGAGGGAAGTCTAGCTGTATTATTCGAGGAGCTAGAAGGCATTAAATGGGATATAATAGGGCTGAGTGAGGTTAGGAGGACAGATGAGGCCTATACTGTGCTACAGAATGGGCACGTCATTTGCTATCGGGGCTTGGCAGACAGAAGAGAACTGGGAGAAGGGTTCCTAATTCACAGAAACATAGCTGGCAACATAGAGGATTACTATAGCATTAATGAAAGGGTGGTAGGCATTGTAATTAAACTGAATAAAAGATACAAAATGAAGGTAGTACAGGCTTACGCGCCTACATCCAGCCATGATGACGCTTCAGTTGAAAGCTTCTATGAAGACGTGGAATCGGCAATGAGTAAGGTGAAAACACAGTATACTATAGTAATGGGCGACTTTAATGCAAAGGTAGGGAAGAAGCAGGCTGGAGACCAGGCAGTAGGAGATTATGGCATCGGCACTAGAAACGCCAGAGGAGAGCTACTAGTAGAATTCGCAGAACGCAATAATCTGCGTATTTTGAATACCCTCTACCGAAAACGAGAAAACCGCAAGTGGACATGGAGGAGCCCTAATGGCGTAAATAAGAACGAAATAGACTTTATAATGACTGCACACCCAGGAGTCGTGCAGGATGTGGAAGTGGTTGGCAAGGTAAGATGCAGTGACCATAGAATGGTACGGGCTCGAATCCGCCTAGACTTGAAAAAGGAACGACAGAAACTGATACGCAAGAAGCAAATCAATGAGCTAGCACTGAGAGGGAAAGTACAGGAATTCAGAGTGTCACTGCAGAACAGGTACTCTGCTCTTAGCGAGGAAACTAACCTTAGCGTAGATACAATGAATGATAATCTGACGAGTATCATCACGGAGTGTGCAGTGGAAGTTGGAGGCAGGGTAGCTAGACAGGACACCGGCAAGCTTTCCCAGGAAACGAAGAACCTAATTAAGAAGCGTCAAATCATGAAAGTGTCAAGTACAACAGACAAAATAGAACTGGCAGAGCTTTCGAAGCTGATTAATAGACGTAAAGTATGCGATGTAAGAAGGTATAACATGGAGAGAATTGAGCACGCTCTGAAAAACGGAGGAAGCGTCAAAGCAGTGAAGAGGAAACTTGGGATAGGCAAAAGGCAGATGTATGCACTAAGGGACAAAGAAGGCAAATTAACTACCAATATGGATAGGATAGTTAAAATAGCGGAGGAGTTTTACAGAGATCTGTACAGTAGCCGAGACAACCACGACCCTAATACTATAAGAACTAGCAGTAACCCAGACGACACCCCACCGGTAATGATAGAAGTCAGAAAAGCTTTGGAGAGCATGCACAGAGGCAAAGCTGCTGGTGAGGATCAAGTAACATCAGATCTGCTGAAAGATGGAGGACAGATTGTGTTAGAAAAACTAGCCACTCTATTTACGAGGTGTCTCCTGACGGGAAAAGTACCAGAGTCTTGGAAGAACGCTAACATCATCTTAATACATAAGAAAGGAGATGACAAGGACTTGAAGAATTACAGGCCGATCAGCTTGCTCTCTGTAGTATACAAGCTATTTACAAAGGTAATTGCTAGCAGAGTAAAGAAAACATTAGAATTCAATCAACCAAAGGAACAAGCAGGATTTAGAACAGGCTACTCAACAATTGACCACATTCATACTATCAATCAGGTAATAGAGAAATGCTCAGAGTATAACCAACCACTACACATAGCCTTCATAGATTACGAGAAGGCGTTTGATTCAGTAGAAATATCAGCTGTCATGCAGACACTGCGGAATCAGGGCGTAGATGAAATATATATAAACATTCTGGAAGAAATCTACAGGGGATCAACTGCTACCATAGTGCTTCATAAAAAAAGCAACAGAATACCAATAAAGAAGGGTGTAAGGCAGGGGGACACAATCTCCCCAATGCTATTCACTGCGTGCTTACAGGACGTTTTCAGAAGCCTAGAATGGGAACAGTTAGGGATAAGAGTTAATGGAGAGTACCTCAGTAACCTGCGCTTCGCCGATGACATTGCATTGCTGAGTAACTCAGGGGATGAATTGCAACTCATGATTACGGAGTTAGACAAGGAGAGCAGAAAGGTGGGTCTTAAAATTAATCTGCAGAAAACGAAAGTAATGTACAACAACCTCGGAGAGGAGCAGCGCTTTGTGATAGGTAATAGTGCACTTGAAGTTGTAAAAGACTATGTCTACTTAGGGCAGGTAATAACCGCAGAGCCTAACCACGAGATTGAAGTAACTAGAAGAATAAGAATGGGGTGGAGCACATTCGGCAGGCACTCTCAAATTATGACAAGTAGATTGCCACTGTCCCTCAAGAGGAAGGTATATAACAGCTGTATCTTGCCGGTACTTAGCTACGGAGCAGAAACCTGGAGACTCGCAAAGAGGGTTCAACTTAAATTGAGGACGACGCAGCGAGCAATGGAAAGAAAAATGGTAGGTGTAACCTTAAGAGACAAGAAGAGAGCAGAGTGGATTAGGGGACAAACGGGAGTTAAGGATATCATAGCTGCAATAAAGAAGAGGAAATGGACATGGGCCGGGCATGTAGCACGTAGACAGGATAACCGCTGGTCATTAAGGGTCACCAACTGGATTCCCAGAGAAGGGAAGCGGGGTAGGGGGAGACAGAAGGTTAGGTGGGCAGATGAGATTAAGAAGTTTGCGGGTATAAATTGGCAACAGCAAGCACAGGACCGGGTTAACTGGCGGAACATGGGAGAGGCCTTTGTCCTGCAGTGGACGTAGACAGGCTGATGATGATGATGATGTGCCCCCCTTACTGCAAATGAGAACTCGCATGCTCAGAGTGCTTTCAAAGCGTTTGTTCCCCCACGTCTCAATTCGATCAAATTGGTCTGGATTCCAGAACATAATGGCCTATTTATGAATGAAACGGCCCATGCACTGGCAAAGTCTTCTTTAAATGGGCCTGTTGTTGAGTATTTCCGGCATTCAAATTCTTAATGAACGCTAGATTAAGAAGGAAACTGCTGTTAGAGGAGTTTTCTGCACCTTCACTAACAGCCACATAAGAACTCAATCACTTAATGTATCATTGAAATAGTAAAATATGTCAAACTACAGGAATGGAAGTGGCAATAACTAGACTGCGTTGTCAAATTCCGCAGCTAAATTTATATTCTGTCTGGCAGCCTCCTCTCATTGTTCTTCTTGCGGAGTAAATGAGTCAACCGAACATTACATAATTTCCTGTAATATATACTCTGCCTTACGCAAAATCACCTTATGTGCCGTTTGCCGCCTTCTCCGAATAGACTTAAATGCGCGAAATAGTTCTTTCGAAGCTTTGTCTCATGGTCGCTGCAAAGAGATGATTTCAGACGCATTGCAGGAGTTTGTCAAAACTTCAAAGAGGTTTAAGTGTTTAAATCATTCTTTGGTAATTGTATTACTTTTCCAAATTCATTTTTAATTAAAATACACTGCTTCATTGCACAACACTACAGTTTATTTACTTTTTCACTATCAAATTTGCCCTGTTTAATCGTTCTTTTTTTTCTCGTAAATAGGTAAATTGTAATCTATTAATAAAGAAGTCTTGCCAATCCCCACAGCGTGGGTGTGTGCCACATCTTCAAGAAACTTCACTTCAAGACGCTGTTGAATTGCGTCCTTTCGTGTGCAGTCGCCGACTAGATCATGCACGAAAAGAATATGGCGCATAAAAGATGAGAGTGACGATGAGGGTGAGGAAGCAACAGATTGCAAGAAAGGCGAGTAAGTTTGCGCTAACTTCTTGATCCTTTTATTTCCTCTCCGCTTACGATGACGAAGCTATACAAAGCTACTAGGCGATTGAAAGCCGTAGTAACCAGATTACGAAGCCGTGCCCCTCACATTGAATATATAATCTCACAGGGCGGGTCTGCTGATATCTCCTCTATGCAACTTTTGTTCTGAAACCAAAACAATAGAGCATTATTCTTTATCATTTAGCCGGTAGAGTTTACAAAAAAAAATAGAATTCTTGTATTCCCATTCGCAAAGCTGGGGCTTTGCGAATGGGAATACAATGGGAATACAAGAAATGACAGTATGAAGCTTTGGGCTTCAGGCACAAGAATGCTTTTGATGCCGTTTGTGCTTACCTTCAGGAAACGAAACAATTAAGACTTTAGGTGGTTACTTGTGCACAGCAAAAAATATTTTCTCTTGATTACGTAAAAAGGCGTAGGTAACATGCCGCTAACCACTTTCATAAAAGGAAAATAGTACACCAGAGATCACGTAGAACATATAGAACGTACAGCCACTTCAACTTTCACGCAGATCTCCACTATGAAGAAATAAGGAAACGGTTGCTACGGAACAACACCTGTTTCATAAGGCCATTTCTCACACATTATTCACAATGTTATTGCTACGTGTCCGTAAACAACAAACGTGTTTCCATTAGATTCAACATGAGGCATACATAATCAGCAGATCTTTCTTCTGCAAGTACAAGGCCATTCCCGGGCCTTGTACTAAAGTTTCCCGGGCCACTATTCCAACTAATCCTGTGGCAGTGTAACCTGAGCAGCGTAACCTGGGAACTTTGACTGCACCTGCACATGCTAAAAAATTTATGAAGTGAATTCAAAAGCTTAAAAATCAAAAAGGACAAGTTTCCTATTCACTGAAATCGAATTTTATTTTCCCACGATCATAAAACAAAATACAGCACAGACATGCTACAAATTGTGTGAACGAAAATTGTCAAACATTTATTTTATTTTGGCAGCTTTGTATCTAGAATTTAAAGTACGAAGAAGGAATATCATAACTTCCAGATACCCAGAACACCTGCGCTGTTTTTCTATTGTAACAGTATATTGCAGACTTCTTTTCTGAAAAAGAGGAAAAAAATTTTGTCAGCACAACCACACCAGGAGACTACAGAGCAAAAAACAATGCAAGCACAATTAATTTATTCATTTCAATCAAGACTACTAATAGGCCTTGTTTGAGGCACACTGGCTTGCAGCACAAAAATAAATGATCCCACATAATACATATCATACAGAATAAAATGGCTGAAAGCACAAACAACTTCATAAACACACCAAAATATTGGCTAACAATATTACTTGAGACAAAAGAAGCAAAGGAGTAATTCAATTAGGATTATGCCATGCAAGATCAACCAGCGTTTTTTTAACCATCACGAATATGGCGGAAAAAATTTTCACGTTTCTCGAAGTTTGAAACTCATCCTGGTCATTCAATTCCATTGCCAAAAATTTTGCTCCCTAGTTATGAGAGTTTGTAGTATGGCGCTGACTAAGCTAAAAGTCATCAAACAACAATATATTTCAAAAGTTGTTTTGGAATGCACTCAATAAATGGCATTTCGAGCAAGGTAATGAAGTGATCTGACTAAAAATAATGACTTATGTATATCAATTCTTCGAGAGCTTTTCTCACGAGCAATATTGAATAATGTTGCCAGGTTTGGGTTTTTTTCTGGTAACATGGCGAATTCCAAGGGCACAAATAAAATATGTGCTGGTGACCTTTTCGCCAAGCTACAAATTAAAAATAATATATGCACTGAAGTTTAGCAGACAGTCTCAAAAAATTGCGTATGTCACTTTTTTCGGGGGGGGGGGGGGGAAGCATTTAGCATCAAAAAGCTTGCCTTGGTGGTCGGTGAAAAATATGCAAAACATTTCATTTTGAAGCTCTATGTACTACATCAATATAGGTGAAGTTACTAAAGGGCAATATTTTTTAAACTCGAGAAGCATTTTTTTTTTGAAATTATGTAGCTCCACAAGCTTTACCCCTACTAAACTCAAGTGGCATGAAGTACTCACAAGGGCAATCTCCAACAGACTTCCACAGACCTGAGGCAAATACAGCAAGCTTGATGCGGAGCAATTGAAATTGGAATGGGGCAGTTAATTTCCTCCTCCTCGACTAGCTTCTACACTAGCTAAGGAGGGAAGACGTGGGGGTGGTGTGTGAGGGTAAGGCGACTTCGGTCATACTTTATGTACATTCTTGTGTGTTTATATGTGTGCATGTAGGTATGCACATGCAGAACTGAGAAGATCACAGCATATCTATGAAGTGAATGATGATGTGCAGGGCAAAGCTATAGAGGGCTTTATCAGTGATCGTGAGTCCGTCTGTCTATCTGTCACTCACACTAACGTCTTCTACTGAGTCATTGATAAACTAGGCTGTCACGAACCGGTCACAAGAAGGACAATCCACGGCTTCAGGATAAGAAATACCTGGACTGTGCTGAGGGAGGGGGGAGAGTTAAGCAGCTCCGCCTGCCTTCCGGCTACGCCACTGGTGAAACTTCTCACATGAGCCATCAAGCCACTCAAAAGTACACAGTGCACAATTATTCCTTACACACAACATTAATGAGACTGTCACCTTGGCTACCAGTTCTTAAAGTTTTTCTTGCTTCTGTTCTGATATGACAGGCTTTTGGTCTCAGGGAGCAAGGTGCTCTTCTGAAAGCCAGAAAAATAAGAAACAGTTGTTTTTGATAGCAGTTTCTCGGTATACTGCATTAGTGTTACTAGCATGCTTTAGGACATATGTACTGAATGTGACTAAATATTTTTATTAAGTGTATAAAACACACCTACTGCATTCGCAGGACTCCCCACGAAAGCAGGATGTCTGACTTTATATCTATAAAGCTACATGGCTCATCTGGAAGTCGCTACACTGAATCCAGTCCTTGTAGCACCCCTCCGTTGGGAATGAAATGCAGATGATAACCCTATTCCCATTTAAATTACTCTGTAGAGTGCACCAAATTCGCTCTCTGTATTCCAGGTCAGTGGGATTCTGCTGAAGATTGCCCTTGCGAGTGTGTCATGTCGCTTGAGCTTCGTAGACGAAAAGCTGGTGCAGATACATATTTCAAAAAAATATTTTTGAATTTAAAAATAATACCCTCTAGTAATTCCACCTATAATTAACTTGTCCATAGAGCTCTGAAATGAAATTTTGTGCATACTTATAGTCCGACCACCAAGGCAAGTTTTGATGCTGAATATCGAGGTTTTCCCAAACAAAGTGACACTCACAATTTTTTTTCAGAGTATCTGCTATAACATCAGTGTCTAAATTATTTTTAATTTGTCGCATGTTGACAGGCCACCAGCACATATTTTATTTGTGTCCTTGGAACTTGCCATGTTCCCTGGAAACAAATCACAAATGTGGCAACTTTATTCGATATTGCTCATGTGAAAAGCCCTCAAAGAATTGATATACATAATGAAGTCATTATTTTAACGCTAGATAACTTCATTACATTGCCAGAAATGTATTTTGTCAAGTGCATTCTGAAAACTTCTTTTGAAAAAGAAAATGTTGTTTGGCACATTTTACATTACTTCGCACCAAACAATAGGATCTCATAAATAAGGAGGAAAATTTATGGCAACAAAAATAAATGACCAGGACGAGTTTCGGACTTCGAGAAATATGTAGAAGGTTTAGCAGTTGTACTCGTGATGGTCGGAGAAACGTTGTGTAGCTAAGTCATGCATATATGGTCACACATTCGATGTCGTCACCGACCATAATGCACTATGCTGGCTGTCATGATTGAAGGATCCCTCAGGTCGTCCCGCCCGTTGGGCTTATAGCTTACAAGACTACGACATCCACGTGCTGTACCGCAATGGAGCCAGCATGCTGACGCCAATGCCTTCTCGCGCTCCCTGTCACACATGTCCCGTTTATTAGGGAGGCGATCGCCGGGCTAATTCCAAGAGCCGAAGTATCGGCCCCCCGAACCGCACCACTGAAAGCGTGGACAATTTAGAAGTGGTCCTTTTTGGTGCGCCAGCGGACGCCGGCTGTGGCCCAAAGAACAAGTCAGAGCCGAGAGTTGATAAACAAACAAATTATATTCTCAATAATGGCAGATCGAAAACAATACACAAAAAATGCACACTCCACAATAGTTGCATACAATATGTCACCAATCAAACCAATCAATCAACGTACTACACAAAACAATCAGCCACACTTGAAACAACGGACACGGACAACAATACGCACTACAATGCAGTCGCATGCATTGAACAACCAAGACACTTAAAGACTAAAGAGATAGAAAACCTATTCAGTCCAAAGTTCTTGGAACCAAAGTCGAGATGATACTCTTCCGAGAATCACTCACTCAAAGTCCAGCGTTGTTGTCGTTCCGCAGCCCTCGAAGTTTCTCTTCCAGGAAACCTCCCGTCTTCAATTGGCCACTCTTCAAACTTCAACTTCTTCGCCGGAACACGTTGGCTTCACACACGCAGCTGTTGCCCCGCGTCTTCGCTCGATGGCGGTAAACACACACCCTTGCCGGTAGCTCGAGTCGTCACCCCTCAGGTGTAAATCCTCTACATCTCCGGCCTCGTCCCTACGGACCAAAACTTCGCCGACTACACGGCGGAATCCCTACGCACTCTGGCGCTCACTTCCGTCTCCTCCTGCTTTCTCGTCTCGGCCGCTCGATTAAATACCTTCCGCGCCACCTTCCAGAAATTTCTCGTCATTTCGTCGGCGCGATACGCAGCGAAGGCTGGGGAGAGGCGAGACGGTTTGTCTGCCCTCCGCGTCGGATGACTCAGCTCGGCGTGGCCACGCCTCCTTCGTTCTAGAAATATCGCGGGCTTGCTGGGCCGCCGATGTGGGGTGAGGAGGTTCGTCTGCGACGCCTCGCTTCCGCGGGGAGAGCGCGCGCCCCGGGGATCCCTGGACGTTTGCTTTCTTTTTTTTTTCTTTTGACCTCGCGGCGTTTCTTCCGCCCGTTGTCGCAAGAATTTGGCGGCGCGCTCTTTTTTAGCGCTCGTTCTGTGACACTCCCCTTTGCCTGAAAATGACGTGCCCTGCTCATTAACCTCAATTGCTGTTTCTGCCAACGATGCTAACACCCTCGCTACCGAACAGCGAAAAGATAATTAGATCACCCCGCTGATCAACTTGCTCTTTGATCCGTCTGCAGAACCATACATGCGTGTCTTACGTTGTCGAGCTCACCATTTCGCCATCCGTGACGGCCTCCTACACCAACGCAATTACAACGCCGATGGCCGGCAGTGGTTACTCGTGATACCCCGCGGTCTGCGGTCGGGATATATGTGATTTTTTTTTCATTCTGATTACCAATGTGCGCACTCTGGGGTATCCAAAACTTATCCCCGCATTTGACAACGCTACTTCTGGCGCGGAATGTACCGCGACGTGCAGCAGTTAGTTTGCTTTGCCTCGCTTGCCAATGCCGCAAACTGTCAGCACACATGTCGCACGCATTGCCCCGCCGCGGTGGTCTAGTGGCTAAGGCACTCGGCTGCTGACCCGCAGGGCGCGGGTTCGAATCCCGGCTGCGGCGGCCTGCATTTCCGATGGAGGCGGAAATGTTGTAGGCCCGTGTGCTCAGATTTGGGTGCACGTTAAAGAACCCCAGGTGGTCTAAATTTCCGGAGCCCTCCACTACGGCGTCTCTCATAATCATAGAGTGGTTTTGGGACGTTAAACCCCACATATCAATCAACATGTCGCACGCCGGTCTGCAACCGTTACCTTGCCCTGACCCCCCGTTTGAGCACGTAGGTATCAACTTGTATGGACCACTTCCTGTGACGTTGGCTGGTAACTGCTGGGCCATCGTTGCCGTAGACCATTTAACGCGATACGCCGAAACCGCCACTCTTCCTGCAGCTACTGCGCGCAATGTTGTGTCCTTCCTGCTGCATCAATTTATACTGCGCCACGGACCACTCCAAGAGCTTCTCAGCGATCGAGGCCGCATCTTCTTGTCGGAAGTCGTCGAAGCCATTCTGACGGAGTGCCATTCTGTCCACCGCAAAACTTTGCTTACCACCCGCAGACGAATGGCCTCACTGAACGCTTTAACCGCACCATCGGCGACATGCTTTCGATGTACGTCGCCGCCAACCATACGAATTGAGATAATATACTGCCCTTCGTCACCTACGCCTACAACACTGCCCCTCAAGAGCACGATGCGTTTTTCACCTTTCTTCTTGCTGTACGGAAAGCACCCGTCACACACTATCGACACGATACTCCCGTACACGCTGGATCCATCTGAGTGTGCACCTATTTGTGAGACAGCCAGGTTTGCTGAAGAGTGTTGTGAGCTTTCCAAGACTTTTACGACGCATGAGCAAGAGCGACAGAAGAATATTCGTGATGGCTCCATCATTTCTGAGCCTACGTTCCTTCCTGGTGCGCTTGTATCGCTCTCGATATCGACTTCTGTAGCTGGCCTCTCTTCTAAACTACTTCCCAAAATCGAAGACCCCTATTGTGTCATCAAGCGGACATCTCCGGTCAACTATCTGATCGAACCCATCGAACAATCTTCGGACATGCGCCGCCGCGGGCGCGACATCGTCAATGTGGAGCGCCTGAAGGCTTATTGTGACCCGCTCATACTAACAAGCTGTTAGATAGCCAGACAGCTCCCTCTTCGACCCCAGGGGTAATCGTAGCGAAGTCTCCGAACTTTGAAATAGGGCCGAACTCTTGAGTAGCTTCTAGCGGGGCTACCCAACAAGGACACCGCTCGCGCTGGGAGTCTGTGCTGGGCCGTGACTGTCGCCATTGTGTATGCTCGCTGGTTGCCGGGTAAGAAACGCCTTAACAGTTGCCTGATCTGGCATGGAATGACTCATTAGAGATATCATCAACAGATGACTCAAGAAATGTTCTCTAATTTTTCAAAATATTTGACAATGAGGCATTTGCGTGCTACGTGCGGCGTTGCCTTCCTGTGGCAGAAGGCATCTTCAGATGGGTACAAACATTAATTATGGCATCAATTATAGAAATTAACACAATTATCTATTTCACCAGTGGTAATAGCCGATCGGATCAAATGGGCAAACTGAACCCCTTCCTACAAATAGTCTATAGCCAGTTTAAAACTTAGGAAAAATAGCCACTGGTAATCACCGCAGAGCGATGCATTCTGCTCAATTTAGCCTGCGAAACTGAAACCGATGCACCAAACAGTGCATCTACCATTCACTTCGACACCGCCCTCCATGGCGACACTGTTTCTCTTGCATTGGGGGAGAAGATTAAGTGAGGGTCGATAAGCGGGCACAAAGGAAAGTGTCTAAATTGACGGTTGATAACGGCTAGAGAAACAGTGTCGTTATTGAGGGCGTTGTCGAAATGAATGGTAGATGTGCTGTCTGGTGCATAGGTCTTCGTTCCGACAGCTAAATTAGGCAGATTGCATAACTTCACCGTGATTATCAGTGGCTGCTTTTCCAAAATTTCAAAGTGGCTATCGACTTTTCGTAGGAAGGACTTGAATTTTCCCATTTGACTCGACCAGCTACTACCCCTGGTAAAAAATGTAATTGTCTTAATTGCTATATTTACTGCCGCAATTAATGTTTGTGCCTATCTGAAAATTTCTTTTGTCACAGGAAAGGCAATGCCGCAACCAGCACGCAAGTTCCTCTTTTCTCTAAGTTTTGAAGAACATTGGACACGTTTTTTGAAACGCCCTGTATTTCATACACGTGCAGACAATGCAAGGTAAAAACAAACAATGAAGAACGAGCAAGAAAAAATAACGAGCTTATAAAGAAACAGACATGAAGAACGAGCAAGAAAAAATAACGAGCTTATAAAGAAACAGACAGCCCCGTAGCCTAGAATGTTTTTCGGAGGTAGGGGGGGTGGGGCACATGTTGATGGCCATGGAAAATGACTTTCTTCCTTACTTATGCTCAATAGGACAACCCAAAACATGCGAACTCGGGGGAGGGGGGGACAAACTTTTTGGGCACCCCTCTGGCTACAGGTCTCCACTGAGCCCACTTCCTTGCAATACAGTAGATGTCACATAAGAAGAAAAGTTGTCATTATTAACAGATGTAAACGGAGGTATGCACAGAAAAAAGCCCTTAGCCCAAGTGAGCAGATTCAGAGGAATATTTTGCTGTGTTAGTAAAATAAGTAGCGAGAAACCCTATCGAGTGCTGTAGAAAAATATGGAAACAACGCGTCAACCTGAGGGCCCATGTCAAGAAAAAAAATGTATACAGTCAGAAAGGCCAGCAACTCTAGTGTCACATGAAAAGACTTGAGAAAGCCGCACTCATATTTGAAAATGATGCTACGAAATTCCAGCTGGAGGCCTTGCCTTGCAACAGGAAAGCTGCTACTCATCACAGATTAAACTTCTTAACTGTTATACAAGTTGGCAATGATGGGTCTGATCTTACTAGTTGAAAAGTGGCCTAAGCATGCTCTCTCAAAATCAAGGTATAGTTGCCGACTTTTCATACAAACTCCTTCATGGCACCGCCACTCATCCCACTGAAGTAATGTAAAATTACGAACCAAAATTTGGATGCACAAGTGGGTGCTGTTTTGACTTTTTGTGCTCTAGCTGACTAATTTGGTATGCTGTCAAACACAGTGACAATGTGCATGTTTACAATACTCTTGCTAAGTTGCCCGCATGAAATGTTTGCACTCACTATGGCTCGAGGTTGCCAGTGTAAAGTTCAGCGCAGAAATTACAACTGTGGGTCTTGAAGGTCACCTTTTGAAGGCTATGTTTTGAATGTGCGATGTCGAAAGCAAATTTCAAACTGGATAATGACAACAAAGTACACATTGTTACAGGTTTGTTTCACACTCACTAACGTAGAAGAACATTAACAATGAGTATAAAATCTTGACTGTAGTGATATAGCCTCATGCAACGAAGATATGGGTGTGCTTATGAGCTGCTTGATCACCTGTCACTGTTCCATGCTACTGGACTGAACGCTGAACAGTCCAGAATTGGCAGTGGACGATGCAGCGAAAATGATGGCACTCAATAATTTGCTGGTAATGTAGGGACACAAATTCCTGCAACATCAGGTCACCAAGGTGCTTGTGGCATGAGCAGTCATAGTGGCGCTGGCATGAGAGGCAAGAGCTGGCCCAAGAACAATAGAAGCAGCACCTGGAAGAGAATAAATGGTGAGTGTGATATCGTAACTGCTGTGTCATGACCCCATGACATGAATAATGTGGCATAGTTGTCTAACACGATGTTTAACCTTTTTCATAAGCCACGTGTGTGCATACCTGCACACTACTGTGTGTGGGATGTGGGTATGACCCACATGTGATTCACTGCCTTTTTTAACTCAGGAACAGCAAAAATGCACTTTGGAAATCTCCGAGTAAGCATTAAGGAGACAGTACAACAGTAAATTTGTTACCAATAATAGCAGCTTCACAACGAGTGATAAATTTCAATGAAAAGATACAGTAAATATCAGTTGTGGCTGCATTTGAACCTTTCAATTCCAGGTGGTGTACATAGCCACACTAGTGGTTGTAAATGCTCCAGAAAAGACTAATTAGGCATCGTATTGAAGCAATGTCGAGTGTGTTTATAATGTTGGCTATCCTTGTTTAAAACAATGCAATAAACAATAAATATATACTCATATATGACTCAACAAGCTACAATGAAGTGCTGTTTTACCTGGCAGAAATTATGATATGTGCATAATGGCACCGTGGCATGCACCTGATTTCGATAAACCTGAAGTCTGTGCTCTTAAAAGCACAGATTTGAGTGCAGGCATAATATTGTACCATCAGCTACTCCTGAGGCATCAGTGCGATTGACATATCTGGTAAGCCCTTGATATGCTGATAGGTCCTAAGTTTGCACAAATATATATATCAACATAGTAACAATTGACTCAAAGAGTAAGAAAACTGCAGCCAAGATAGCTTGCCATTGAATCTTTTGCATGAAATCGATCTCCACAAATCATTAGATTCACTGTATTGTATTTTAAAAACCACACTTTTTAAGGTTATTTTTGTGCCCTCTGCAGCACTGTGAATAATAATTATATCCCAGGTATAACACTAACAGAACTTAAACAACAGTATGTTTATAACGAGTCTGGTAAATCATATATATGCAACAAGATATAAAAGTAAGTGTATATGGGCTTCAAAAACATCTTGACACCAATCACCTGAGCCAATTACTTGCCCTGAAATATTTCAGTTCTCTCTGAAAAGAATAAGAGCTTTCCAATTTAGTATACAAAAGTTGGCACTATTACAACCCATTATGTAAATTCTTTTACTATTTATAAGCTAGTAATGACCAAAGCACATAGACTTGAGAGTGTGCAAAAAAAAAGCATAGCTTTTGCGAATGTAAAAGCTTCTGCTGAAATAAATTGTAAAATTTGTTTCCAATTGAAAAAAATAATTGATTCGATTTCAGTCACAATATTAAGGTATAAACTCTATTTCCAAGAGAAAAAATGAATTTATTATATTTCATTAACCACATTAAGGTATCAACTCTGTTCCTTTTAAGGTGGAAGAGACATCAAAGATATTAAGTAGCTCTCACCCTGCGAACTTCAAACAGAACTGAAGAGAAAGAACACAACTTTTTAATGAAGCTTCACCTTAAAATAATCAACTACCTTCATGATAAGTGCCCCACTATGGTTTAAATGTTTTTTTTTTTGCTTTTCCAATCATTGACCAGGAGTACTTAACTGGAGATAACACCAGCAATATAATCTGCAGAAGCTTTAATGAATGCCAGTAGTTAGCAGTGTCTTCATATTCCTTTTTTTTTTCTTCATCCGTGCCTCTAAACTTTGCTGCAAATACTCAATGGCAGGTAGCCCCGCAATGTCACTTTAATAGCAGTCATTGTCACTTTAACACAGGGGTATTGGTTCATGACAAAACCATATCCTTTTCTTTCTGATTTCAATAGATCCTTTTCTTAATTGTGGTGTTCTTGCCACTTCCAAACCTTATCTGACAAGTAATAAGTTCTTGCCTGTATCGGTGTCACTTACCAGTGTGGCATAAGCACACTATTGGAACTGTCAGAAGATAGCTGCATGTGGTTAAATGCACCCTAGTACGGTTTTGATCTCTTGTTTACTCATGTAGGCTAGTACTAGATAACAAACTATTAAAGTAAGCATGGACGAAATTGATATCTTGTATAAATATTCCTCATGGCTGTGCTGCTAGTACTCACCATAAGGACACATTGCTTCAAGGTATTAACACAGGCAAGCACAGAGCCCAGCAACCACATCAAAAAAGTTTTTACCTCTTAAAATAAAATGTGATGTGATGACCTTCTCTGACAGTAACCAATGTAGGTTAATACTAAATGTGTTATCCACCATAGTTTGTTACTAGGACCACCTCAATGCTAAATTTACAACCAAGAGAGAGAGAGAAAGGAAAGGCCGGGAGGTTAACCAGATGTTGGCATCTGGTTTGCTACCCAGCGCTTGGGGCGGGGAAATAGGGGCAAGAAAGAGGGGGTAGGTTAAAAAAAATGCACGTGCACTCATGTGAAAACGAAAACACACACAGGAAGGGCGTCCTAGCTACAACCGTTCAGTAAGGCCGGTCGATCGCAAAAAGTGTAGTCGCGCTTTCAGGGCCTTCTTCTGTGAAGTTGCATCTTGTCGATATTGTAAATTCCTTGCTCCGACAGAGGTTGATAATCTAATTTACTGAGTTCCTTGAGAAGGCATAGTCATTGTTTACTATACTCTGGGCAGTCACAAAGACGTTGTGACAATATGTTGGATCGTTTCTTCTTTGCCACAGTGGCCACAGGCTGCGGTGTCGGCCATCCCAATGCGGAAAGCGTATGCGTTCGTAAATGCAACGCCCAACCACAGCCTACATAAAAGGGTCTGGTCTGCTCGGCAGAGCCTCGACGGGACTTGAAGACTTAGCATAGGGTCAAGCGAGTACAGTCGGGCATGCTTGAAGTGTGGCTGATTCCACTGTGATGTGGTTTGCTGGCGAGCAAGCCTGCGGAGCTTTCGTGCAGCATCTGTCCTAGAAAGTGGTAGTAGTAGTTTATGATCTTCTGTGTGGGCTGAGCGGGCAGCTTGATCAGCCCGTTCATTGCCGATGATTCCGCTGTGACTGGGTAACCACGGAAATGTAATTTGGTACCCTTTCTCAGTCAGGTGGTGTATAACCTCTGCTATCTCTAGTACCAGCTGCTCGTGTGGTCCACGGCGTAAGGCTGCAGTGCCGCCTTCGAGTCGCAGAAAATAGTCCACTTGCGTGTAGGTTGATCAACGACAAATTGCAACGCGGCACAAAGTGCTGCTAATTCTGCTGTCGTTAATGTTGTTGCATGAGATGTCTTGAATTTAATTGTCGTGGCCAACCTTGGTATCACTACTGCTCCTGTAGAGCTGTCCGGCTGAACCAATCCGTCAGTGTATATATGTGTAGAGTCTTGGTATTTCTCATACAAGAGAAGTAGTGTGAGCTGTTTAAGAGCCGGTGACGACAAAATGGCCTTTTTCTGGATGCCAGGTATGTTAATATTAATCATTGGTTGAGCGAGGCACCATGGCGGAGTTACAGGTCTAGCGGCAGGAGAGAACGAAGTTGGGATCGACTCGCCATGTGCGGTCACTGTTTTGCAGTAAGATGTGCATGGACGGTCCACTGGTAGAGAGGCTAGGTGATGTCGAGGAGTTCGAGCAAGGTGTTGTATATGTGTCCTCAGCACTTCAACATTAATGTGGCTCTTGATGAGGTGGTCCCTTGTGATGGCGATAGTTGCCGCTGTTGATGCACTTTGGGGCAAGCCTAAGCAAATCCAGAGTGCTTGAGCCTGAACACTTTGAAGCATTCGTATGCTTGTTTTACTTGCGTTGATTAACGCAGGTGGGCTGTACCGAAGGAATCCAAGAAAAAGAATCCTGTATAGTCGCAACATAGCAGCTGTGGACATTCCCGGGTTCTTTCCAGCGAAGAACTTGAACAAATGACAGATGCCTGTCAATCGCCTTTTCATGTATGATACATGTGGGCTCCATGAGAGGTCTCTGTCAATTACAACACCTAGGAACTTGTATGATCGGAGGGGACATATCCTTTCGCTGTTTATCAGAACGCTGTAGTTCTGCATTGGTTTGCGCGTAAATGCCACAAGTGCACATTTCTCAGAGGAAATTTCCAGACCTCGTTGACGGAGGTAAATAGCAACTTGAATTGCTAATTTTACAAAATTTACAAAAATAATTTTACAAAACCCTTGTCAGACCTATTATCGAATATTCTAAAATTGTCTGGGACCCTTACACAAAGACAAACTGCAATAAAATAGCAAAAATACAGCGACTTGGTGCGAGATTCATTTTTAATAAATATCGGCGACATCATTCACCTACTGAACTTTGTAAAAAAGCTGGACTGGATAGTCTTGAACTTAGGACGAGGATTGAGCGTCTGAAGTTCCTCTTCCAGTTAATTCATAATCATTTTAAACTAAACTATTCAGATTGCTTCCAGGTCAACACACAAGAACACTCCAGACATCGCCATAATATGTACATACCACCCATTGTCCCACGTAACGATTGCTTTAAGTTTAGTTACTTTCCACGTGCTATTGAAGATTGGAATATGCTGCCAGAGTGTATAATTGGTTGTTCCTCGCTTACATCATTTGAACAGAATCTAAAACGTTTATTTTCTGAATAACAGTGGTGTGCGTGTGTACTTTTTGGTTGCATGAGACTGTAGTAGTTGTCCTTCAAATCTTCAGCGCGGTGCAAAAGTGCCGCCTCAAATGCGTCATGTGGTGTTCTGCGCGTATGTATTGCATTGCATGTGTGTTCCATTTCTTGTTATGTATAACTTCGAGTTGCTGCTCACAATAATACCGAGAAATCATCTCGAGACCTGTACGGTACTTCTTTTTCGCAAATAATTGTTTGTACCTCCACCCTGTAACGGCCCACTTCTGGGCTAACAGTATAAATAAATGAAATGAGTTGCAGCTCTCTGAATTCGCGCTCGCAGCTGTAGACGTGTTACTGGAGACGTCCAAACGCAGATGTTGTCCGCGTACATTGACAATCTGACAGTACTTGGCAGATGCTCATTGAGAGCTATTAGCGTCAGGTTGAATAGTACAGGGCTAAGTATTCCACCCTGGGGAACACCACGGTGGCTGTAATGTAGCGAAGTGTCACCATCCTCAGTTCTCACGAAAAAGGATCACTCAGAGAGATAGCTGCGTAGTCACTGAAACATCTGACCGCCCACTCCTACCTCCTTGAGAGCGGTGAGGACAGCTTCATGTGTGACGTTATCGTACGCCCCTTTAACATCAAGAAATAAAGAAGCGCAGAGACGCTTACGGCCTTTTTCGTGTTGCACGTAGCTGACCAGGTCTATGACGCTATCAATTAATGACCGGCCACAGCAAAAATCCGTCATAGCGTCCGGGTAGATGTTGCGATGCTCCAGGAACCATTCTAGCCGTCCTAGTACCATCCTCTCCATCACTTTGCCCAAGAAACTAGCCAGCGCAATCGGGCGGTACGATGTGGGCACCAATGGTGACTTGCCAGGCTTCAGTAATGCAACTAAACGGCTGGTCTTCCAGTTAACTGGGAGGGTGCCCTCTCGCCATAAATCATTGTGTATCTCGAGAAGGGCACTCCTCGTTCACTCACTAAGGTGACACAGTGCTCTGTATGATATTCCATCAGGCCCGGGACATCATGCCCGTCTACACAAAGCCAGTGCTGCTTTAAGCTCATGGATAGAAAAAAATCGGTCCATGTTGTGATCGCTTGATGTCGTGCCACCACGTGAGAGCATGGAGATGTTAGGATCTGCGAGCTGACCAGATAATTTGGCACAGAACTCTTCTGCCACGTCGACCTCCGATCTCTGTTGAGAGAAGGCTAGAGCCTTGAATGGAGACCGCTGAATGGGAGCTGTCCGGAGCCCTCTTATTGTCCTCCACAAGTGTGATAAAGGCTTGCGGGGATATAACGACGCGCAGAAGGCTGCCCAACGTTGTGACTCTAGCTTGTCTATGCGGCATTGTATCTACTTCTGAAGACGTCTAGCGATTCGTAAATCGTGAATTGCTTTCCTGCGTCGGTACCTTCGTTCCGCACGCTGTCGGAGAGCCCGAAGTCGTTCTAATTCCACATCAAATTCGGTTACTCTTGAAGAGCATGTGAGGGCACACACCATGTCTTGTACTGTGGACTTGATCACCTCTTCTATCTCAAGTGAGGTGTTCTCTTGACAGCGTTCTTCCATGAGAGATCCAAACTTTGTCCAGTCCACTCTTTGGATAGTTTCACGTACCTTGCAAGGTGATAATCCTCTGATCTTGACATATGTGGGAATGTGGTCGCTCCCATCTGTTTCTATGTCCGCAAACCATCCGGCACATCTGACGAGACTTCAAGAAACAAAAGCCAAGTCAAGGCAGCTGCTGTATCCAGGGCCACGTAAAAATGATGGGCTGCCATCATTTAACAAGCACAGCTCGTTGTCTGAAGCAAACGTTATCAGACTTCTACCCTTTGCGCTGATCTTCGGGCACCCCCATAGCGTATGATGGGTGTTAAAAAGTCTCCGATGATGACCCATGGGCCAGGAGTGGATGATAGGATGTGTCCTAGCCTTCTGTGGTCAAATCTACTTGATGGCGACACGTATGCACCGACAACAGTGACGATAAGACCCTTTTTCTTCATTGTTAAGCATATATATTGGTTATCGTTGTCAGGTGGTACAGACCGAAAAATGTAAGCCAGGTCACGGCGAATAAACAGCAGGACCTTGCTGTTTCCACTATAACAAGCCGACATAAATGATTCGTATCCGGAGAGTCTGATAGCGCTCGATAAATTTGGCTCGCAGATGATCATGGGAAAAATATTGGTGAAAACGAACCGACGGAAATCTGCAATGGGTGATGTCAGTCCCCGTGCATTCCACTGAAAAATTGTTGCTTTTTTTACCTCTTCCCTGAAAGACAATGGCTGGTGGGCCATTATCTACTCAAGAGCGGCCAGTACTGGACTCTGAGCTTCCAGTACTTAAAGTGCACTTCTGGCTTACGTTGTGCGCATGTTTAACACCGTGCGAATGGCATTAATTATGGGTCGTAGAAGAGCAATGACTTGCCTATCCAAGTTCTGCTGCTCCTCTGTTGTTGCAGCCTGCTCTGATGAAGGTGGCTTCTGATGCAGTTCTTGCACAAGTCGCATGCGCGAAAGTGGCGGCCACTCTTTAGTAGAGAGAGATATACTTGTTTTCTCTCTTCCATCGTCTGCGTTCGCCGCGGTGTACCCTGCAGTGAGCGCCGTTCCCAGATGCGTTCACTTACTTTTTGTATTTGACTGTGTTCTTCGCGAAGATCTTCGACGGTGACGTCGTCGTCTTCGCCAGACTTTTTCCGCGGCCTCTTTGTGGGTAGAGCTGTCTCGCACCATTTGTCTAAGAATAATAAACTCTTTCTTTATGCGTGGACAGTCTTTGTAAGATGCACTGTGGGCACCTTGACAACTAGGGCACTTTAGTATGATTGCGCTGCATTTGTCCTCAAAGTGTGGTTCTGAGCATAGGGGGCACACTTCGGAGTTCCTGCACGCACGCTGCACATGGCCGATATTCTGGCACTTATGACCTCGCATAGGTTTTGGAATAAATGGTCGGACCTGGTGACGAAGGTGGCCAACCTTCACATGGGAGGGTAGACAGTCCCCTTTGAACGTAATTCTCACACAATGTGTGTTACCAAGGCGACCGAAATTCAAAATGACATTATGTTTATTTTCCGGTTTTATAAGCACTGAGAGATCTGAGTTTGGAATTCCAGTGGCGATGTCATAAATGACTCCTGTTGAAGTGGTGCCAACATTACAAAAACCCCCAACTTTCCAACTTTTTTTACCAGCTATAAAAATTATTTCGCGCTCTACGCATATCGAATCACTCTTTGCCTACAGAAAGAAAATGCTGATAATCAGCTAATACGAACTATGTTATTTCAATAAATGGTATCTCTCCATGAAAAAAAAAACAATATGGACCATATTCTTTATGTACTGAAAATTCTACGATTGTTCTACACAGACAATTTTGTACTAATCGAATTGGAGTTTAGCAGATAAAAAAATAATTTCTGGGGTTTTACGTCCCAAAATCGCGATATCATTAAGGACGCCGTGGTGAACGGTCCCGGAAATTTTTACCATGTGGTCATCTTTATAGTGCACTGACACAGGCCTCTACCGCTACCCGTCCATCAAAACGCGACGAGTACGGGCGTTATTGAACACGTGACCCTCGGGTCAGCAGCCGACCACCGTAACCACTATGCCATCGCGGCAGCGAAGCACATATTCTTTTTATTATTTTTTTAGAATGCATTTTACGAGACGTGGTTTCTAACTTTCCGGAAGAATTCACATGCTGTTTTAGATTTCTTGAGTTAAAATTTCTCTCTGGCTGTTCGCACCTAGGTGCTACCTGCCGCAAGCCATCTTTTATTAGACAACGCGGACGAGGTGAACTTCGGCCCGACGTGGAGACCCCGCCGGTAGGCTGCAGCGTGCCAAGATTTCACGGTAGATATCGTCACGGCGCAGCGGGGTACCGGCACGGTAAACACAGGCTCGCCTAACGCCGCCGGCATAAGGGGAGGCGCACACATTACACGGCTGCACTACGGTGCTGACAAGCCCGAACATTGTCGGCATAGAGGAATGCAACTGCTGTGGACAAGTAATCAGAGCGCAATGAAAATGTCACGCTCGAAATGTAAACACGACCAACACAATAAATCCTCGATTTCCGTAAATTCTGTATTTTCTGCACTCAATACGCACTACGTCTTGGAAAAAGTGACACGCCGCGCCAAAACGACATCAACAAAGGAGCACTGCGTTTATGGCCTCGACTTTGCTCGAAGCGGCCTAGTCTGAGATATAGCGTGGGTACTACATGACACAGATCCTTAGTGGCACGAGCTGTAACCTAAATGGCGAGTAAATGAAAAGATAGGCACTCACCTCCAAGATGCAGACCAGATGAAGAGTCAGCGCCAGCCGGGTCACAGAACACCGGCTGGGTCCCGTTCGTGTGTGCGTCCTGGTATACTAGGACCACAGAACACCTAGTACACTACAGTCCTGGCCTTTGAGGAGGGCAATCGAGCTAGTGACTAGTAGAGTAGTGACTGCCGGCGGGTGAGTGATGATAGCACTGCGCCCGCCGCGGTTGAATGGTTCCTCTTTCCATGATGCCCGCTTAAACCGCCGTTTGGGAACAAATACAGTTTCGTAGAATAAAAGCGGTGCAGAACACGTAGCCGTAATGGATGCATTGATGTTATGTGATGGCCATATTAGTATTAATTTCTGGAGGTCATCCGTATTGCAAATGATTACTTTCGTCTAATTTTTGTTGATGGAAGAGACACTTGTTTTTTGTACTATTCAGTGCAGCATCATTGGTAAACATGTGCTGTATCCATAATATTCGCGAAGTGGTGAAGCTGGTCATTCTTGAATGTGTGCTGTATTCTTGATGTTGGCGAAGGGGTGGAGTGTGTTTATTTCCTGGACACTATGTCCGATTTTTTTGTCCGTAAATGCGATTTTTAGCAATGTGTATTATTATTGCAGCCATATAGCTTGACAGAAAAACATTATTTTTAATTTTTAATATTATGACCTAATCACGCTCGTTTGTAGTCAGGATAACGACTTAACTGTCTGGCCTGAACAGGAGATAAACGATCGTTACACTCTTTCCGTTTCACGCACGCTATTTTCTTTTGGTCATCAATATACAATGCAGAAAATGTCTCACGAACTCATATAATCACTGCTTGGCCGATCCCCCTAAGTGGGTATGAACCATATGGCGCATACCCACTATATGTTTGAGGCATCATCATCGTCGTCATCATCATCATCATCTGAAGAACTGTGAGGCTCCAGCCATGCAGCTCATTCAAAGCAGCGTGAAACAGGGCAGGATTAGTTACTCTTGAAAATTGGTTTGACTCTACCTATTTGGTTGCGTGATACCACAACAAAATTATTTCAATAACAAGCAATAAGCTTGCTAACCAGACGATCTCGTTTTGAGTGGTTCAACTGATTCCCCGGAATCGAGGACATCTGGACGTAGCGCCATCTTTTGGCAGCAGGAACAGTGGCCTTGCATAACTGAATGAAAAATGGGGGGAAATGATATCTCTTGAAAAAAGTTGGCTATCAAAAACGACTCTGGGCTGCCTGCATGTAGCAGAGACCCAGTCGTACATTTTGGCAAAATTGAAGTATCACACTACAAAGCGGAAGCCTTCCCAGGATAATTGAATGTCACCCATAAAAACACATGAGATTCCATTGTTGAATATTAAACGTTGTGGGAAGCTAAGTGGTTTGTAGTGCGGCACTGTAACTTTGCCAAGCGGTTCAAATAAGTCTCTGCTGTATAACCGGGAGTCATTTTGGTGACTAGCTTTATTAGTGAGGTACGATTTTGTTTCGCCTATCTTCCGTTCAGTTAAGGCAGGAAACCTCTGTGGCCGGCAAGAAATGGTGCTACATGCACGTGTCTTAAAATAATGGTCATGTGTTTGATCTGAATTACAATGAGTAGGCTTTCTGTACTGACTGATAAACAATGATTTGACAGGACAGCTGAGACTTTGAAAAAAGCAAGATCGATTAGAAATTGTGAAAGACGATGGGCAAACAGTTGTGTCAGCGAACAATTTAACAACTAAATCAATTAAATTCGCCAATAAGCACCTCATATGATAGTTTTTTTTTTCGTCACAGCCCAAGGCTTCATGAAATGACGTGGCCACCCACCTCAGGTATAAACAGCGTGGCCAAGGAAATGAACGTCAATTTCTATCCCACTCTCCAGCTAATCATGTGCTGCTTTTGACCACGCTTAAATATTTGGCATAAATGTTCCCATAAGGACGTCTATAGTTTTTCTTCTTTAAAAGCTTTACAAAGCCACTGCAGCAACGCTGGCGTAGCCATGAAAAAAATGTTCAAATGTTTCGATGCGACTTTTTTAGTAAGGCATGCCCAAGTGCCAAGTGCAGTTAAGACTCCGCAGAACGAGCTTAAATGTAAAATCGAATCATACAAGATAACCAAAGCGTAACATATATACTTCGGGCATTCGTTAGGCAAATGATTGTGTTCATTATTATGTGGGTTCTTCCCCATCGGTTGTGGGAACTCTGCTGGAATGTAATCTGAGCTCGGGTGTGGGTGGTCGCATTACTAACTAATAAAGGTTGCGTTAACTACAGCGTCGCCATGGTGCTTCAATTATATATATTGAATATTTAACCTACAGAAAAAAAGTTGAAAGAGATTTTACAACTGTTTGATTATATTGTTACATCTGGGTTTGACTGTAGCGAAATTACAGTGCCGCCGCGGAGCACGATTGAGGCTATAAATTGAAAGATCCGCACGCAACCTATAATATTGAGTCTTGTGCGGTTTCTGAGAGCGCGTTTTTTAATCGCACGCAGCCCGACGCAGAGCGGTCGTTAAAGCGAAGAAGCCGGATGTAAAAATTCCCCGTATCTGCATTTATTCTGCAAATGTCGTCGAAAGACGATAGTCTTGCGTGTGGAGAGAGGGAACAACACATTTATTTGATGTTCTGCTCAAGAAAATCGGTGAATGGTATTCTGGAGGCGATGCGTTAGTGTGCCTCGAGCGTGCAGCGGAGGCGAACGAGCGCATCAAGTCACGTCACACGTGAGACATGACCACCATCAGGCAGTTTTTTTTTTTCAAAAAAACAAAGCGCGTGGCTCTGAGAAGGGTGTGTGCGCCCGCCTCAGAGGTGATAAGGTGTAGAACGTAAGGCAACGGGTAGGTGCCACCAACGCCTCGTTTCATCAAAGTGTTGGAAACACTCGCCTTTCCGTGCGAGCGTTGGATGGTCAGCGCAGCGTGATAAGCGCTACGGTTCTTAAAATTACTTATGTATGCCTTTTCAAGTAAAAGGTGCACATGCAGAATATATGCGTGTTGTTATGGTGCCCCAAACACGCGCAATAATTGGTTTTTAATCGACAATTGCACAAGTATGAACGCTGAACCTTGAACAACATAGGTGAGTGCTGCGGATGGTGTCGGCCGTTTCAAATACCCTATGCTGTTAAGAGTGGACAAACAGACAAATGTACAGACAGACAGACAGACCAAAAGTTTTGCGTGGAAGGTCCCCCCAAAAAACTATCGTATTTAAAAAGTGCATCTGAATGCTCTCTTCGTCTGCGGAGTGCCCCGTAGACAGGGGAGTGGAAAGGCGAGGGGGCTTGCACTCTCCCACCAGCCGCCATCCAACTCAATGTTTTTTTATCGAAGAGCATGTTTTACCGCAACTAATGAAACCAAGTGTTATATTATGAAATAGCCAAAACCATCGGCAAGTGGCCTTTAACTACCCCCTAACCTCTCCGAAAAAAAAAAATCTGACCATGGTGGGCCACTGCCTTGTGCAGCCCCCGCCTCGGCGACCATGTTTTGGCCCCCCAACAGGGCCACGAGTAGGCGGTGAGGCTAGCCACGGCCGCCTGGATCGGGCGCGCGCCCGATCCAGGAGGCCGTGGGCAAGGCCTTGACGTCCTCGAGCGAGACTTAAGGGATGGTCGGCCTACCAAGAAAGTTGTAGCCAACCAAAACAGGCCCTCTGCGAACACTGGCGCGTGCTATTTGCCATCTTTATTATAACGCGTGCACTGCCCCAGCGCCCAATATGGTGATTTTCTCACCGGCGCGTGCCAAATAACAAGCACGATCAGCCGCACAAGCATGCAGCGGCACCACACGCGAAGAGGTCTTCTCGTCGTTCAGAAAACGTTGCGTAGCCGACGAGGCTGGTATAGCCAACTGATGTCCATCGGCGTGATTAAGGGCGTATCTTGCTAGCAAGCTCAGCGGTATAGATGGCTTTAAAATATATTGATGAACAAATTCATAGTGGTTACCGAAATTTGTGACCCGGAGACCCGAACATAGGTCCGGATGGATTACCCAGGCCAGCTGTTCTTTTGTTCAGACATTCGCTAAGACAAGTTGCCGGGCTAGTTGTTCGGGGTTTATCATTCATATGGCTGTAGTGCACTGCAAGGACACAAGAGAGCTTTATACGCGTCAAATTACTGAAGCCTATGAGAACGACAAAGTGAAAGAAAAATCTGTCAGCGTGGTTTTCTTAACCTTCTAAATTAAAAGGGAATTATTAACATATCTAAAGTCTTTGCCTTGAAGTTCGCGAGTGCAAGGGAGCTTTTTTGCGGTATCCAATTTGTGGACATGTCTACTTCGGCCTCCCTTGATTGGCAGTGCGGCGCCTGGTCTTTCTTTTACAACGTTAGTTTGACGCCCCGCAGCTTTCACAATTCTCGACACAAATGAGAAAAACAGAATGCCTTTGACCCCAACAAGTGCTGCCCCCAGAGACCCGCTTTTGAACGCACATCTCTAAGACTATCACAGAGTCTAATCCCGTTAGCCATTGATTTAGGCTTAATGCGGCCGCCAGCCCGGTGCCCCTGAAAGATCTGTACGCATTCCCTGCATAGCTCTTCAAACATCTCAGCACGTTCATACACACGCGCAGACTAGTCAAGTTTGTTCAAGTGTATACTCTTGCTTTCGTCCGCTTGGTTTCTTTTTACGCTGGGAATCTGCTGCCGGGTTCCGTGCGCCGACGCGGTCGAGCGTGCCACGACGTCACTAGTCACCATTTTTTTTGTACGTAACTGAACGGGCTCCAGCGAATTAGACGTGCGCAAGAATTGACAGCGCAAGCATAGCTCCGCAGATTGTTGTAAACAGTGATGACACGTGCTGTATATTTACATGATATCTTCTAGGTTTTTAAATGCGAAGCATTTCTTAGCGAACTTCAGCGACTTTGAGCATATCTATCAATCAATCAATCAATCAATCAATCAATCTACCTTACCTTACCCTACCTACCTACCCTACCCTACCCTACCCTACCCACCCACCCACCCACCCACCCACCCACCCACCCACCTACCTACCTACCTACCTACCTACCTATCTATCTATCTATCTATCCATTCGCTTACGTTTGGGTGTTCTCGTGGTCACCCCCTTAACTTGGCGTGAACCAAAATAAGCATGGAAGGGTAAGATGGTTTGACGAACTTGACGAGCTGGTCAAGAGATGAATAGTGTCGCAATCCCGTCGCGCATGTCGTTAAACACTCTCGTCAGACAGTGGCACATACCCACGGGCAGGTATGTGCCGCTGGTAGGCGGGTATGTGCCACAGGTGATTGCCACTTAGTATCGACCCAGGAACGACGAGGACACACATGGGTAATTTCAACACGCGAGCGTTAAGAAATACCCGACATTGGTAGACAATGTCAAGGTCCCAGCTAGAATCGAACCCAAGCATTCTGCGTGGCAATGAAGCATTTTAAGACAGAGCTACGCCAGCTCTCGAAACTGCTTTTCAAATAGACGCTTATCTTCGTGAAACGTCAATAGTGGTTGCAGTGCTGTCTACCTAATTTTATATACATTGCATATGTACTCCTTTAATTCAGCCGTCAGGTCGGGTTTACGTGAATGGTAGTTAGTTGTCATGCGCTGAAGTTGATTTATGTAGCAGTGTCCAGGGCCAGCATCTTCGTGAGCATCAGCGCTCCAATCAGCTTCTGGTGTTGCTAATACGCATGTTCAAGTTGGCATCGTTGTGCACGTACAAACAACTGGTTATATAAACATTGGCAACTTTCAACATATGTCTGTGCGTGCAACATTTATACATAGATATAGCACCATTTTATGACGTGTCGCTCAATAAAAGAATTGCAACGCGGTCACCTTCGCTCCGCATAACGTCGATTCCAAGGTACGTGGGATCTGCCGGATTTTTTTAATGAATAATTGTTGGAATATATATGATAAAATCTCATTATTAAATAACATGGCTATATGTGCCTGAGCCCGTAAGGTGATTGGCTCCTGAAAATGTTAAAATATTGATGTGCTTTTATAAGTAACCAGTGCTGGTCTACCGTATATACTCGTGTAAGGGCCGCCCTCGTGTAAGGGCCGCCACCCCAACTTTGAAAGCGGATATTTCGAAAAAAAAAAAACAAAAGTTCAAATTGTCCCGCCAGAAAAGTGTAGTTAGTTCATTTACAGCCAGATGGCGCTGCACGCTTTTCCGCTTTTATTCTACTTCCGCCGACGCGCCGACCACGCTGTTGACAGCGCGCCGCCATATTTGCCTTGTGCGGCCTCTTTGTGGCATCGTTCCTAGCATCGTGTCGATACGTTGGCAGCGCGACTTCAGATCGGTGTCGTCGGTGTCACTTGTTGGTTGTAGTGAACCCTGCAGAAGCCAGCGCACGTGACGGACGATGGGCCGGCATCTGAGATCATTCACTGCAGCATTTAAGCTGCAAGTGATTGACTATGCCGAGGAGCACGGGAAGCGGGAAGCTGGACGAAAGTACGACGTCGATGAGAAGCGCGTGCGTTACTGGATGAATCAGAAAGATGCCCTCGCCGCTACTAACAGGAGCCGAAAGGCGTTTCGCGGGAAAAAGTGCAAGTACCCGCAACTCGAAAGCGAGCTCGTCAACTACGTCGTCGACACACGAAGGGACGGCTACGCCGTATCGACTGACATGATACGCGTCAAAGCCCTCAGCATCGCTCGCCACATGGAAATACCCCCGGCACAATTCAAGGCAAGTCGGGGCTGGGCTACGCGGTTTATGAACCGTAACCAGCTTTCTATTCGGCGCCGAACGACGATTTGCCAAAAACTGCCGCGCGAGTACGAAGACCACGTCATTAAGTTTCATCGCTTCGTGAATGCTCTCAGGAGGGAGCATGAATACGACCTGTCCCAAATTGGGAATGCGGACCAGACACCTGTGTGGTCGATGCACCGGAAAGCACCACAGTGGATTTAAAAGGTGCGAAAAGTGTGTCTGTGCGCACGACTGGTGCAGAACGCCAAAGGTGCACTGTGATGTTGTGCATCACGGCAGACGGCAGGAGGCTTCCGCCGTACGTCGTATTTAAAAGGAAGACTCTCCCAAAAGAGAAGTTCCCTCAGGGAATCGTCGTACGTGCGCAAGAGAAGGGCTGGATGTCCGAGGAACTGGTCGTTGACTGGATTAAGACCGTCTGGGCAAACAGACCTGGAGGCTGTTACAACGGAAAGCCCTCCTTGTTTTGGACAGCTTTAGGGGCCACTTGACCGACCCCGCGTCAAGAACCGAGTTGCCGCAACTCGTACGGACTTGGCCGTCATTCCCGGTGGCCTGACGAGTGTGCTGCAGCCGCTCGACGTATGCGTCAACAGACCATTCAAAGTGGAATTTCGCCGATGTTACTCTGAATGGATGGCTGGAGGCGTCCACGAGAAGACCCCTACAGGACGGCTGAAGCGGGCGTCGCTCCAACAGGTGTGTGAATGGATTTTGAATGCGTGGCGTGCCATGTCTGTAGAAGTAGTTGCTAAAAGCTTCAAGGTAACGGGAATTTCGAACTCCATGAACGGCACCGAAGATGACCGTCTCTGGGAAGACGCGGACGCCGAGGCGAGCTCCTCCGAGAACGAGGACAGCGAAATGGAATCCGAATAAAAACATTTCTGGCATGTCATTTGTGACTCTTGCACTCTGCTACTGTTGCATAAACAGTACAGACCTTTGGCCTGTACTGCCTGTACTAAATCGGCCCTGATTCGTGTAAGGGCCGCACCTAGCAAAATTTTCGAAAAAAAAAGTGCGGCCCTTACACGAGTATATACGGTAGTTGTTTCCCAGGACAGGGAAACAGTGCGCCGTGAAAAACTGGCTCATCGAGGAGCAGTGATTGTTCTTACTGAATATTGTCTTGACACTGGGACAGCTTATTTCTCTCCCATAGTAGAGAACATCGTACCCTATATTAGGGGCGACGCTCCTTATGGCGTGGCTTGTGCGTCCCTCGTAGTACGTAACCACCAGTGGCACATACACGAAATAGCGGTCCTTACAATGTCTGCTGGATGGGGGCACTTGTATATGATGAATACATGACGAAAAGATGTAAGATGGCTGTGCTTGGAGTTTTCTCTAGACATATGGACGGACTGACACACGCACGGACGGACAGACAGAGGGGCCCACGGACGGATGGACAAAGGGATGGCCGCAAAAAGAGATGAACGGGCAGACAGACGAATGAACAAACGGACGGATGCACCAAGGATCACACAGATAGGCGGACGCAAGAACGAATGGACAGACAGACTGACGAACGCTGCGCCCCACCAATCATCATTCACTCCATGGATATGCTGTGATTTTTATCGAACATTTATTATAAAAACAGGAATGAGCAGGGGAATTAACCTGCTTGAGCAAGTATCTTGGTTGCGTTCCAGACACACTCTTTCATAGCAGAGTGCGTTATAATGCTCTAAAGCGTTCACAATTTATTTTGAACAGATGTCAGTGTAGTCAGGCCAGCTTTTCTGATAAGGTTTGAAACAAGAAAGTATTGTTGTCACTGTATGGCAGTGTTGCGGTATGGGCACCTCCGTTTCATTACAGTTACTTCCACGAATTGCAAGTTGCCGTAATTCTATTCTTTTCACTTTTTTGGAATGGAAAAAAAAACTTGGCTCAATCCCACTCTAGAAGTGACCAGGCAGGTCAGTTCTATTCCTACGATTCCTCAACGTAGGAAAGGGATATCTTGGCATCTTTATCAGCTCAAAATGATAGTAACAACAAAAAGGATGTCATCAAGATACATAAGAACTGCATAACTACGCTAAACACGTTACGGCGGTCGAGGGATAGTAGCTTGGCGACTTCTATCGTTCAGTACAACCACGCTACTAGTTTCCATAGGGGCAGTTCTCACACTGCCCAAGTTATATGCATGGTCAGCACAATATTTAAGAAAAGTTTTGTAAACAGTTGGCAGCGCATGCATTTACTTGTTTCGAGCGTATCTTATTGCCTTCGCGACATCTCTTTACTATAGCCAGCAGCTAGAAAAAGCTTGAAAGGTTTACCGGTACTAACCAAGAACGCTTTCTTGGTCTTTTAAACTAAGTAAATACTAAGCCACAATTGTTGCCAGATCTCTTGTAAACATCACCGTATATCTTGCAGTAATCATGACTCTTAGAAAAAATTGATAGTATGTTGACTTTGTCCATTATTTTGGAATAACAATTTCGTACTAAGTGATGACACACGTATATAGGAGGGCAGACAATGATGTAAAGTAATTAGTGGCCACTATTTATTTATTCTGTATGTACTTTTGTAACACTCTCATACAAATGCTCATTAACAGAAAATTCAATAATGTATTAATTATTTGAGTAAGCACTATTTGCCAACTACTTTGGCAAACTAGCAAGTTTCACTACTCAGCCTTTTACTACATTTCCTTACTAGAAGGTTAGTGATCTTTGCGACAAGTAAATGATTAGTATTTAGTTAGTGCAAAAGGAGACATTTTTCTAAAAGTGCATGTATAAACGAATGTTGTTTTATTATTGTTTAAGGTTAGATGCGTTAATGCTAAAATGACGAATTAGTCAATCGTGGCATAGGGATTCTGAGAGGTGCCACCTTGGTTACGTGGGATCACCTACATTGGCTGGCTACCTGAACCAATGCTTTTAAAATCTACCGTATCTGTCACTGTATGGTTGATCTTATACAACAGTTCATCTCACGCACAGTTAACACATCACTCAGTTCATCTTGTCAGAATGAGTGCTGCACTGACCTACATACCTTTGCAATAGTGTTTCAGGCAAAGACAAACGTGTGTAGGCAGTCGGGTGGGGTTGGGGATGGTGGACAGTATTGCAAAAAAAAAAAAAAAAAAGGAGACTCCACACAAGCTAGCATACGAAAGCTTGCAGTGAACACAAACATCACACCGGCGTCAATACGCATAAAAACTTAGAGAAGTGATTCTTCGAATATGCGTCTTAGTCACCGATGGCAGAAGAGGCAAAAATAAAGTGAAGTATGGGATAACAGCAGGTGGCCGAGGCACCACCAAGGGAGGAAAATTACAAGGTGTAAGATGGGTATGCCGCCACCGTATTGTTACACAAGACCGATACCATGGCATGGTGCCGTGGTTATGCGAACAGTAGAGAAGAACTACGAAGTAACACAATCTATACAAGGAAAGAATGATAGTAGGTGCTTTGCTTATAAATGTACAATGCCTGTAATTAGCCAAGCCTTCCTACATTACTGCTTTATTTTTAAATTCAAGGGCCTGATCTACTGTTGTATGAAGTTTGAAAAAAGCACGTCGACGAAAACGTGCTCTATTTTCAGAAAAGACGCAATTACATTTCATTATTATTCATGGAAAATGTGCTTAATTCCATTCTTACAAACTTTGTTGCTATTCCGTTCCCAATCCATTCCGGGGTCGCGAAAATGTGGAATGATTCTGGATTCTTTCCGTTTCAGAGTGGCAACAACGCAACACTGTTGTATAACCATGTCCTTCTCCTCGTCTCATTGTGATCCTGTTGCAGAAATTATGACTGCTTAATTGCCCCAGTCCTTGCAGCTACACTGACAACACTACAATGACTCACGTTGCTCAGGGCAATTAGTGCAGTCACGAACCGGCTGCGTGCTAACGACACGTATGTTGCAAATGGTGATGGCATTTTAATGGTACAAGCGTTCTTGACCAAAGATCCATGTTTATCTGCTTGGCTCGTATCGATGTGTGCCGTGTAGTTACATTGAGAAATGAAGGAGATACACCACTGAACTTTTCTTCTGGTTCCTCTTAGCAAAAATACTTATTATCTGAATAGTTAGCATACTGCTCTTGTACATGCATAACATTCTCCTGTCACGCGATGCGTGTTGTAGTAGCGAATTTTAAGGCTGGCACTTTGGTCACGAAGTCTTGCCTACGAGTCATAGTATAGTGAAAATTTGTTCTGCTATATTGCCCTTGTAAGAGATATGTGTTATGATGAGTAAATTGATATGTCTTCCCCTTCCCTTCCCACCGCACTTCCATTTGCAGCGGTTATGCTGTGGAAGGACATGTTACACTAGTTTTAGTGTTCTTGTATGTCATTTGTGTGTCACGTTATGTTTTGTGAAGCTCTTGTCGACTCCTACTATTGAGAGTGCCTGGCAACGTCGTATTCTCACAGTTGTCAACGACCTATCAATATTTTGGAAGGTATTTGAAGCAGACAGTATTACAGTCACTGCTGATTTTGAAGCATTGCTGTTTCCGGCGGCCTACTGATACATGATCGTTAGACTCAAGACGCTTTAGCTTGGTGTTACGTGGTCACAGAAAGAAAGTTGCTGAAAGTTTTAGTGTTTTTGTGTGTGATTTGTGTGTCACGTTATGTTTTGCGAAGCTCTTGCCGCTCCCTAGTAATGAGAGTGCCTGGCTACGTCATATTCTCACCGTTGTCAACGACCTTCTATAAATATTTTGGAAGGTATTTGAAGCAGACAGTATTACAGTCAGTGCTGCTGATTTTGAAGCATTGCTGTTTCCGGCGGCCTACTGATACATGATGGTGAGACTCAAGACGCTTTATCTTGGTGTTACGTGGTCACAGAGAGGAGTGGCTGTTATGCTGTGTTAGAAATTCTGAACAAACAATCTTTAGATTTTAATTGTTTATAGCTCCATTCATGCTTCGGTAGAACAACTCAAGGCAAATTACTTACTAGATGTAGGGACAGCTAAAGTGTTCGTAAAAATTGCACAACACTCATGGCACTGCGAATTTTTCGGTTGAACATTCTTGTTGCAATGGAGTGTACGGTATTGCCAGCAAAGGTTGTTATCTTTGGTCAATGCGCAGCTGAGACTTGCACAATGAATTTCTAATTTTTGGCAGCCAAACAATCTTTTGTTCCTGCTGTATTATGCACTTCACTTTACTCCGTTACCGAAGGCTACTGTTGACCCAGAAAAAAAGAAAAAAAAAACATGGAGTACACAGTAGGCAAGATGTTATCGTTGTTGTTATGAAGTGTTTGAGATTGTTTCTGCTCTGCTTCAAGCGCTTACATTGAATGTTGTATGGTGTTTTGCGATTTGTACATTACCAACATTCAGAAGTTCCTAAAGTGGTTAATGGTTTTTTCTTGTGCATTTTGTTACGGTAGAAGTCAAGCTGGTCACTATTTGCTGTTGTGGGTAATCATGTGCTTTCTTGTTGGTCTTATTTATATGAGCGATGAACTGTCAGTTTTATGTTTTGCTCAAAGTTGTGCTCAAAGAATGCTACACAATTTTTTCAGCATGACGGGTAACCTTCTTTAAGTGAGCACATACTAGGTGGCTCTTATGTAATTAAGCACAGCTTCCAAGACATCATTGTGTTCTGAAAAAAAAAAAAAATGTGCTGCATACAATACTTGTGTGTCAAGAAGTGTTATGTACTTTGAAAGGTGTATAAACTGTTCACATCACCAACGAGGGCTATGTGAATTTCTTGTGTGACGTGTTTCTATGTAAATGTGTAAGACATTGTAACTTCTAAGAAGACTTGATTTCTTCTGATGCATAATCCATTGGCATTCTTGGGGAGAGGGCCACACAGAATGCTGAAAGAGTATATCATCACTATCAGAAATGCTACTGTAACTAGAGGTGTCATGCTAAATTAAAAGTAAATCCTTTATTTTGCAGAATGAAGCTTTGTGGCTGTACTAAATAATGCACCAGTGCAATTATCGGTAGCAGGGGGCAAAGTTTTCTACAATATGGCACTTATTTGACTATAACAAAGCTATTTTATCATTTTTTGTGGTTATAGCTCTATGCTTTTGCATGCTGGTTGTACAGTGATTTCGGGCTCAACGACTTAGGGCTCAGTAATGAAATAGTACATTAATTTGCATTGCCTACAGTTCGTAGCATACTGACATTACCTTAAGCGGCCAGATTCGTAGTGATATGATGCAGTTACACCAAGCACTAATGTGTACCATTCGCATCACTAAGATTTCTTGACCTGTTTAAATACGTGAACAGTTGTAGTTCTCTTTAATGCGGTGAAAAATTTAGGTAGACGGTTTTCTATTATTTTGTGCAGAGGCCTAGACTTCAAGTTTATACCGAGGGCGCGACCAAGCCAGGGTTGGCAACCCATTCAATACAACTGGACACATGGAATGTCGGGTTGAATTAAATGTGCACCATAATGAGGTATACAAATCGGTCAATGTATTGATAGAACATAGAACTATATTTGTGCTACATCGATTCTGGCATGAGATTACATGTAAAAATCGAAGTTTAGCCACTAATTAGGCCTCACAATCTATGGGCATGGGAGGATACAGAATGGTTCTGTGATGCGAGACAACTTATGGAGGGGCCTGTTATGTCATCTTATAATTGATGTATGTTCCGAAGTTAAGGAGTGGAGAACAGGCCCATTTGGACAGCCCTCAGGAACTACGCGGAGACCTAGGGCAGTGAGTCATCGCACTGTGAGTGAGACTCCGCATATGTTGTGCACCTCATAAGACCGCATGTTAAGTTGACGTGCACTCAATGAAACATCTGGTGGGTATATATATTGGCAAAAATGAATGATGTGCACTCACCTTGTACATCACTGTGCAATTCTTCTCCACTAAAGAAGTACGTTTTCTCCCTGAAAAAAAAAAAGAGGAAATTTTAGGGAAGAAGCGGAACAAAGTGGAGATGGGGACTTAAAATTTCAACCGTACTGAATAAACCGCGTTCTTTCTTAGACAGCACAAATTTTTTGTAAAAAAAATATACGGAGCACCTAAAGAAACAATCGTATTGAAAATTTGCACATGCTGTAAATATGTGGCCCCGTGTTTCTTGTCCATATTTGTATTATATTGCAGTCTTGCTCAATATGACTAGCAACACAAGAGCACGTGGCTTCAAGAGTTCAAAAATTACGCATGGCTTCCAATAGCTCTTATTTCTATAACTAGATGTGGTTATCCTTGCTTTGAAATGATCGCAAATAAAAAAATAACATTTAGTTGTAATAAAAACTAGCTGAAGCCATGTGCGGTCTTTGAACTCGTGGCGCCATGCGCTCTCGTGTTGAGAGTCGCGTTAAGCGCGTCTTGTACAGTTGAACCCCCTTATGCCTCCCATGAGGGTGTTCCGGGGAGCAATTCTTGTTCTCTACATGAGGTCCCCCTTACAAGACGGGTGCCACATATGCACTTTATTATCAAGCCCTATTTTATTACAGGCAAACAGGTGTTTCTTATACCCAATCATCTCTTACATCAGTGTCTGTTATAAAGGAGTTCCACTGTCCACCAGTGGATCCATAAATGTGAAGTTACTCCGTGTCCCATCTAAAAAATAATGGTCAGGAATGCGTACTGCACCATTCTATGGACATGCTATTACAAGTGTATACTGTATTTACTTGCATAGTCCTTGCACTTTTTTTCACGGAAAATGGATGAAAAGTTAGGGGAAGGGTGCGAAAATTATGCGGGAAAATTTTTCGTCAAAACGTAGAGTGAAATGGGAAACGAAGTGCACGCTAATCGGGATCCTCACGCCAGCAACTAACTGCAAGTTTTGTGAAGTACTAATTAAGACTTACCTTAACTATAAAACCACAAGTTCAACACAACAGAAGATTTATTTGAGGCACAAAAGCCACAAGCAAACAGTAGAGAATCAGAATACCGTACACAAAGCTTGTAGGCATTGTGGGCATTCATCACTCAACAAGGGCCTGCAAAAAGTCAGCGTACGACGTCAATTTCGAGCTGACCGCCATCTAACACGAAATCGTCCGCGATGCTTTCGTCCGACAAAATAAAGTTTTGCCATACATCGCAGCCTTAGGCACGCAGAAGGCCCAATGCATCAGTGGCTTTAAGCTGCTCGTGTTGACGTCACCAGTAGCAAACAATACTCGACTCTGAAGTGCCTACTGGCAGCCCTGTTGCCATCGTTAAGCACAAGATCGAGCATTTCCAACTTGAAAGCAGCCGTGTAGCTTCCGTATCGCCCCATAGTGTAACCACAGAACGGACAAAAGTCACAATACACGCCCGCATAGACACTTTTGCTCTAATTAGTATATCAAAAGTTGGTTTATAAACAGTTCATATAATTAAGCAAAGTGCAATAAATTTATCTACTTCCTCCAAGAGACTACAAACATTACTTTGGTACTCTTCAGCTACATGCCACTCTCTTATTTTTCATCTACACTCAGCATAGAGTACTATGGAAGATAAACACTAATCTGGGGATTTATTTGCCAGACCAACCCTTCATCGTGAGGCACATGGCATTATGGGAACTCTGAATTGATCTTGACCCCTGGGGGCTTTTGGGGTGCACCTAAATACGACCGTAAAGGTGTTCTAGCATTTCGTACTCACTAAAGAGTGGCCGCGAATTTAACCTGTGCTTATGAAGTTAGAAACGGAACACTTAACCTACTACCACAATATCTCTAGCAAGTGCCCAT
Source organism: Rhipicephalus annulatus (assembly GCA_013436015.1). Classification (NCBI taxonomy): domain Eukaryota; kingdom Metazoa; phylum Arthropoda; class Arachnida; order Ixodida; family Ixodidae; genus Rhipicephalus; species Rhipicephalus annulatus. Next base: position 65,583 of record WOVY01003289.1, on the reverse strand, counting down.
ACCTGAGCAAGCGCCCTCCCCCTTTGTTGGAAGATTTGGAAATATGTGCCCCGATTCTTCACTCCTGCCATTTCCACTGTTTCAAACATCATTGTAATTATTTGCCTGACAAAGGCAAACGAAAACAGTGAATGCATGCGTATTCGATAAAGCATTTCGTTAAAAGCACCCGTGTGTATTTGGCGGCTTCACAAAACACTTCGGCTCATTCGCATAATTGTGCGCTACAATTGCATCACTTCAGAACTACTGGACAGGAATTAATACATCTTCACAGAGTGGCACAACTCATGGAAGACTCAGCAGGATTTCGTCAATGCATGTGCTCAAGTTTATGTGGTGATTCATTAGCGAAAATGTAGCTACACATGATAAGCGTTGCCTGCTGCATCGTCCAGCTGAGCGTCTATAGCTGGTAGCGTGTAGTATGTTGCCTACTAAGCTCACTGCGTCGTGGCCGCTCACTGTAAAGACGTGTGCATTTGCATTTGTGCAGAGAAGTCTTTTTCTTAGTGCTCGATGAGCTTCAAACCATACAAGGGTGCAAACCATACAAGGGTGCGATAAGTATTTCATCAATGCAACACAGCGAGTTGCCTTGATTTCCACAAGCAATGCACACTTTATTAAAGTAGTCCTGCACACAACGGTGCAGTAGCGAACGACGAGCGTTCAGTATGTTTACCATACACTTATGCAAGTGATAACAGCGCTAGACCGCTAAGCCACATGTACGGCCTAGGAGGCAGTTCAGTTCACGATCTAGATTATCATTGTTGGTAGATTTGTCTCAATGATGTGCTGTCGCATTCGTCAGTAGCTGTCACCACGCTCCCGTGCATTTCCGTGCAGTTATCACAGCCCGCGCATCGAAGTAGGAGTGGTCACTGCATGTCTCTGTTGATGCACTTATCGTAAAAGCACGAAATCGAAAGTTCTTTACGGTACATATACAACCGGTACATATACAACCGAGAATATTGAGCCTTTTCGAGTTTTCGAAAAGGCTCAATATTCAAGTTACCTCAAATATTGGAAACTATGAAATATGTGCTTTTCGAATGGAATACGAATATATGATTGCAATATTCAACGATTGTTTCCAACTTTGAAATTTTCTCACACCCCTAAATGTTCAATAATCAATAAAGCTGAACCTCTTTTTAAGACACATGTACCAGGCAGCCAATCTTGTATCTCATATAAGCAGGGTACCGACATATGCATTTTCTTATCAACCCCTATTTACATGCAGGCATACTTGTGTCTCTCGTAGCCATTTGCCTCTAATATCAGTGTTTCTTATAAAGGGATTCGACTGTATTAAAGGGATACTGAACAAAAATTGGAAAAACTAATGAAACTTCAAAATTCCTCTCAAAAGATGCCACTGTTCTGATAAACGGAGTTTATTTCTCGTATTTTTTAACAGTTTGTTGTATTTGTTCATACATTGTGAGCGCGCGGGGGCTGCTCACAAGCCCGAGCAGCGACGTCAAACACTCTGGGGCGCATGCAGGATGCACGTGTTTTTGTCCTCTTTCTCCAGCAGTCCTTTCACTTCACTCTTTCCCTTCCACAAAAGCGCTTGCGCTATGCCCCAGCCGGAAGCATTGTTCGTTGCTGTTGCTGTTCATACTGGTTCTGGGAACCGAAGTTGAAAGTGACAAAATCCAGAGCCTTATGAGATAGCTAGCATTGTTGCCTTGCCAGTTTGACGTCACCCAACGTCACATCCTCTCGTTCAAACTGCTGCTAGACACAACAGTTTGTGAAAGACCCGTTAAGTTCATTATTTTCTCGCAGTTTCTGCTTGGAATGAAGGTTGTCTGTATTGATTTCAGCATCCAATCTATTGATCTGGCTGATAATTTTGGCAGCAAAGATTTTGTTCAGCATCTTTTTAAAGAAATCAAATACTCTGAGAGTTTATACTTATGAGCAGACAAAATAAAGCATTACCTTTAATTAAGTTCGCTGTCCCACCTTATGTACGTCAACATGGTGTCCAGGTCCCCGCGGCAATAAGCAAGTGCTGTCATGAAAAAACAACAAAAGGCTTTTACTGTGAAGAATACGGAGTACAGGGGTGCAACGTACTGCCGCGGTACAACGCGAACAAAACACAGGTACGTCTTGAGACAGCGAAAGCAGCATGTTCTCAACAGCTGAGCCATAAGATTGTACTCTTCGTTCTCGAGTAAAGCCAGAGGCCCACAACCAGGTGTCCGCTAAATCCCCCCCATCATCGTTTTTGTCCACACGTAGACACGCGTCATTTGCCTCCCTGTCAAAAAGCATCACCCCAATGCGAAGTCAGTAATGCAGTTTTTTTTTAAAAGAAAAGTTTCACGCAATCACTCGCTGATGTAAGGCTTCATGCACACTACGTGAACGAGTTCAGGATGGTGCTGGCGATGCCTCGTACTATACGAACTGTCGGGAACGACTTCGTAAGTGACATCACTCAGTTGTCGCATCACTCGGTATGATCTAAACTATCTTCTTTAAGAGCTTTTCGAAAGGTCCTCGTTTCCGAATGGGCATCCAAACCCATAATTTGTTGCCAGTTCGGTAGACGACTGTTCTGCGGTGAGCATTGTAGCGGCTTGCATCGTACTCTTGCTGCTGGCGGATTCGTAAACATTCAAGTTGCCTAGCTTCTTCCACGCGTTCCGTAAATGTGTCGGCATCTGGATCAATGTCATCACCTTCGTGCGGTAACATCGCATCCAAGATGGTTCATACTTCTCGTCCATGAACGAGGCTGAACAGGGTCAAACAAGTCATTTCTTGCTTGGCCGTGTTGTATGCAAACGTTATGTAAGGCAAGATTTCAACCCAACTTTTGTGTTCAACGTCTACATACATCGGAAGCATGTCTTCAATGGTTTTCTTCAGACTCTCTGTCAGCCCGTTCGTTTATGCGTGGTAGGCGGTGGTCTTAAAATGTGTTGTTCCACACAGCATCAGGACGTGATCCAAAAGAGCTGCCGTAAATGCGGTTCCTCTGTCCGTGATCACAACGATTTGTTCGTCATGCCTCAGTAAAATATTCTCGATGGAAGATCTTGCCACCTCCGCTGCTGTACCTCTCTGGATAGCCTTTGTCTCAGCATAACGGGTCAGATAATCCATCAAGTCGATAACCCAGCGGTTCCCTGTAGTAGAAGTAGGTAGGGGGCCCAAAATGTCCATGCCGGTCTGGTCGAATGGAGTCGTTGGGACCTGCACGGGTCGCAGCTGGTTTAGTCTGTGGTGACTTGCGTCACTGGCAGTCGAGACAGGTACAAACGTGGTGCTTCACGGCTGTGGTTAGTCTTGGCCAGTAATACCCTTGCTGTACTCTGGCCAATGTTCTCGTGTAACCCAAATGGCCAGAAGTCACCTCATTGTAGCATGCTTTGAGTACTTCGGTGCGAAGAGCTGCTGGGATGACGAGCAGATAGGCAGATCCCGTCGACAAAAAAGTTTTTTTTTGTAGAGTACTCAACCCCGAAAACAAAAGTATGACAACACTCTTGCAAAAACTCTTGGAGACTTCTGAGATCTGCTATCCAAGTAGTTAATTAGGCCAAGCAACTGAGCGTCGTCCCGTTGTTGCTGCGCAATGGAGGTCGTGTCGAGGACTCCGAGAAATGCTGTTTCCTCCTCATCGGGCACGGTTGCCGACTCAATGGGTGAACGGGACAGACAGTCAACATACATATGTCGCTTCCCTGACTTATGTACGATTGCCATATCGAACTCCTGCAGCCGAAGTCTCCAACACACTAATCAGTCGGTACGGTCTTTAAGATTCGTTAACTAACACAGTGAGTTGGTGGTTGCTAATTACATTGAAGGGGCGGCCATATAAATACGGGCGAAATTTTGTAACTGCCTATAACACGGCGAGACATTCCTTCTCAGTCATGGAGGAATTAGCCTCGTCGCATGTTAGCGTTCTGCTGGCATAGGCAATGACTCTTGCTGTGCCCTCTTGCTGCTGCACAAGCACAGCTCCCAGACCTACATTGCTAGCATCAGTGTGAAGCATCGTAGGGGGCTCTCTCTTCAAAGTGGGCAAGGGACTGGAGGTGTCTACAACATTTCCGCCTCCATCGGAAATGCAGCCGCCACAGCCGGGATTTGATCCCGCGACCTGCGGGTCAGCAGCCGAGTACCTTAGCCACTAGACCACCGTGGCGGGGCACTTCAACCCGGAAAGCACGGTATCCATGACTCTTTGAAAGGTAGCAGGAGCTGCACACAAACCGAATGGCAAGACCTTCAATTCATATAACCAATCTAGTGTCACAAAAGCAGTCTTCTCGCGGTCTCTGGAGTCCATCTCGCTTTGCCAATATCCACTTCGCATGTCCATTGAAGAGAAACACCGAGCAAGTCGAAGTCTGTCGAGAAAGTTGTCTATTCGGGGTAGTGGATATACGTATTTCTTGGCCACCTGATTTAGCTTCCGGTAATCCCCACAGAAGCACAGGCTTCAGTCATTTTTCTTAACGAGGACCAGAGGAAAATAGGTGAATAGGTCTCGCCGTTTCCTCGGCAATTATCTGATGCTTGGTTAGAGGCATGGGGACAACTCTTAATGTTATACAAAATCAGTCTTGGAATTCGGCTAATAACTCAAGAGGTCTGGGTTTCTCATCTTTCGGCAAAGTAATGCTAATGTCCAGAACAGGCGCTGAATCGAGATTTAGCATCTCGTCGACTACTGCCAAGCAACCTTCAGCACCTATGACATCGCCGAAAAAAAGGCAGCCGTGCCTTTTGGAAGGTACCGGCGCTCAGCACTAAAATTGGTCAGCAGCAAGTCCGTGCATTTAGCAGCAACTCCGACGATACCCCGTGCGACGGAAATACCGTGGGTGAAGAGAAGCGAGCTTATTTGGTCTGTGACTTCTTCGCTGTCAAACTGGACTCCGGCGGCCACAGAAACAAGTGTGCATGACCTAGGAGAGAGGACCACGTCGTCATCAATAAGACGCAGTTGGTTTGTTCACGCCTCTGGAAAATCGAGTAAGCCCGAACTGTAGCTAATTAAACCATCTGGAATGTTGATGATGGCGCCATATTCTCGTAAAAAATCCATGCCAAGGATTATATCTCTGCAGCATGCGGCGATAACGACGAACGACACTGTGAAAGGAGAACCTCTGATGTCAATTCTTGCTGAACATCTTCCAGAGGGCATCAATAACTGGCTTCCTGCCATTCTTATATGAGAGCCCGTTCACGGAGTCTTCACTTTTCTGAGGCTGTTGACGAGGTCCTGACCGATAATAGAGAAGTCGGCACCAGTGTCGACTAAAGCTGTCACTTTCTGGCCGTCAAGAAGAATACTAAGGTCGGCAGTCACAATTTCATTGCTTTCACAGCTTATCGGCTGCACGACGTCATGCAGTAAGGGCTATCTTTCGTCATCTTCATGGCATGCAACCTTGCCCCCGGAGGTCGCCGCCCTCAGTTTCCCCGGCGCGGGCTAGGTGACCTTCTTGTATTAAGGTCGGCTAAGGTGCGGCGGTGCCACAAAGGTGAACGCGTGGGAGATGGAGAGCGGGATCGACGTCCCAGACCAGGTGGGTGAGCAGACATTGCCTCCTCTATAGTGGTACAGCCGTCCTCAAAGTGAGAACGCACTCCATAAAAAGAGGTGTCGTCGTGGCGTGGAGTGTACTTGGCGTTGGCATGTCGACTGTCAAACCAAGATTAAAGAGGACGAAATTAATCACCTCGATGCCAGCAACGACGGGCAATATGGCCTGCACCTCCGCAGTGAAAGCATAGTGGACGCCTGTCGACTGTGTGCCATGCATCTGTGCATCTGTTCTTCGGGTCGGTGGATGTCTGAGCATCCCCCTGGCGTCAATGCCCATGGTGTGCCTGTGAAGGGCTGGTTGTATGGCTGTAGCATGGGTGGTTGCTATAGTGTCTGTTCTTGCAGCGGTGACCAAAGGGCCATTGGCGCCTGGCGGTACGACGTCGGTGTAGCAGGTGGTGGACGTCGGAGAGCAGCCCATGCAACACTGCTCAGCATCAGGACCAGCCGTAGACAACGCTTGGCGGATTTCGTCACGTACGACTTCGAGGACTGACGCAATGGGAGTTTCAACAACCAGAAGCCGGAACTTCTGCAGTTCTTCACGAACTTTCTCCCTATCAAGTTTCACAAAAAGCTTTGACTCTCAGACGTCGTGGTGATAGCATTGATTGGGAGATTGCTGGACATGCAGTCATATTGCCAGCAGCGTTGATGACGGGCCCGCTCGATAGCCATAGCCTCCTTAATAAAGTCAACCACGGTACTTGGAAGGTTGCGCAATAGCCCGGCGAAAAGCTGTTCTTTGACAGTGCGCATGAGGTAACTCAGCTTTTTATCTTCAGTCATGCGCGGATTAGCTCGACAAAAGAGACATGTTCTCGGTAAACATTGCAACGGTTTCGTTAAGTTTTTGAACTCGTAGCTCCAATAACTGCTGCGCACGGTTCCATCGATCGACATTTCCGAAGGTATCGATGAACTGCTGTTGAAAGTCGGGCCAAGTTGATCCCCACCCCCAGATTGGCTTCTTTATTCTCATACAAAGTATGAGCACTGTCGTCAAGGTAGAAATAGATACAAGAAAGCTTTTTCTGTTCCGGCCACTGATTTATCTTGGCAACACGCTTGTAGTGGACAAGCCAGTCGACGTCTTCAAGGGCGCAGCCACTAAAGCGATTGGGTTTGAGTGGTTGAAAGATGGTCACCTGAGATGGGTGCGTCGGAAAGCTGCCTTGGGACACCTGTTGGAGGCTTGCGTTGACCATTGGTTGAGGTGAGCGGTGCCTGGGAGGTTACAACGAGGGAGTGAGCTCTGGCACGAGGTCTCACAACCGTCGACTGAAGCGATGCACAGGAGTTGCTACAAGTGATAATGCTACTGGACTGGATGAACAGCTCCCAGCGGGAGTGTGGAGCGTCATGCAGGGTTGCTACCCAGAACCTCCACCAGTGTCATGGTAGAACACGAACAAAACACAGGTACGCCTTGAGACAGCGAAAGCAGCGTGTTCTTAACAGCTGAGCCGCAAGATTGTCTTCTTTGTTCCGCTTAACCCCCCCCCCCCCCCCCCATCATCATTTTCGTCCACATGTAGACACGCGTCAGTACGAACTCTTTTACAAAGCTTACTGAGGCAAATGCGGGACTAGCATCTACGGGACCGCGCATGTTTGCCCCGCCTTAGTTGCTTTGAAGATTGCTTTAATTGGGATTTCTTGAAAAGCTGAGGCAAGTACGAAAGAGGTCACAAGTAAGTGATGCCACCGGCAGACTAAGACTGAATGAACGTACCGACAGGTCGACTCCTCCATACTGAACATTCTCAAAATACGCATGAGACGACGAAAATAAACCATGCCCCCCCCCCCCCCCCCATCCCTTGTTAGAAAATATGCAATTTTGTTAGCACTTGGTAACACACTGCAAAGTGAAAAGCTAACAAACACTTCCAGTGAAGGTCAGATAATGTGCAGCCGAAAATTATTTTTCTTGCAACAGAGTGTAAGATTATGACAAACCTCATTACAAGGCTTGCTTGTACTGCAATATCCTTTCATCTTGAGCACAGTAGGTTACACAAACCAAACATTTAAAAACTAGTTTGAAGGCTTGACAAAGCTAGGCCTAAAGGACGAAACTGATAAGACAGACGTGCCAGCATTTTCAAAGAGTGAGAAAAGAAGTGGGAGGGCGGGGGATGTGACAACACAGTACAGTTGTGTGGCACTTGCAGAAGCTGGCACTTGCCGAGGAGGTCACGGTTGGTCCTACTGGACACATACTCTAGTCCAACTGGTACTCTAGCTCTCAAATCAAGAGCATAGCCCGCCACAGGAAGAATAGGGCTAGCAAGAAAATGCACTAAATTCACATATTGTCACCATAAAGTGCAAGGCAATATGGTAACAAATTATTACTTACACACTTTCAGGGCTATCATGAAACAGGCCAGAATCTGCTCTTCTCCGAGTGACGTTGTCAGTTTCCTCCTATCAACAGAAAAAAAAAAAAAAAAAACAGGGGTTGGAGTGTGAGAGCATGTCTGCTCACAATTCGCAAGGGAATCGTAAAAGAAGCAGGGAATTGAAAAACAGGCATAGCATGTACGCAAGTAACAGAATGCTACTGCATCTAAACGATGAGTGAGCCTCTTTTGTAACAGCACGTTTGTTTTGGACTCGGAAAAAAACGTAACACAACATGTCAGGCACAGCCACAGCTTAGAAAATTACTATTCAACTGAGTGCAGGAGTTATTTCCCTTGCAATGCGGGTGTTTTGCACATGCACACAACAAGCAAGCCAGCAAAGCTTTCGGAGCAATATTGCTTTTTATTGCGATAACAATCATATGGACATTCTCTGCTGGATTTGGCCGCCGGCATCGATGTCATGCACCGTATGTGTATACCGCCGTATATGTATACGTATCTATATATATCAAAACGCAAGAAAGAAAAAAAATCCAGAAAAACACTTCGCCGCACACAATCGAACATGGGACCTCTGCGTCATAACCGTGAGGCACTAACCACTGAGCCACCCCGGAGCACATCCTTCACCGTTCTAACAGCAAGCTACTTATATCTACCACTCACAGCTGCTCACAGCATTTCAAGGGGGAATTGTGTTTTCGGCATTATCAGTAAGATGGCGCAATGGGTGGGCATTGACACATCGTGCGGTGGGGGCCTGCTCTAATCTCATACACATACTTTGCCCAGCTTAGAGGAAGGGAGCCATGCTCCCTCAGGCGCCCTTATCTCACGGCGGTGAAGAGGGTGAAGGTCGTAGGCCTTGGCTGGCCTCGGGCTTTACGTGGAACGATTCTGCTGTAGTTACCAGGTGCACAAAAGTCACTGAAATCATCGCAGTCTCAGTTTGCGAAAAGCGCGTGCTTTACAGACAGAGCAAAGTAACAAATGAGATGCTCATTCGTGTGCATCCATACCTGTGAGTACGTTTTGTGCGTCATTTGTGCGTGAGGAACGCGGGGCATGTTTCGATCTGCTTTCCATTCTGCGCATGACCTTTCAATTTGTTGCTATCGCATTCATATTTAATAAAGTTAAACCTGGATATAACGAAATTGATAAATACCCGGAAAAATTCGTTGTAAAGAGGTTTTCGTTATATGCAGGTTCGGTACGAAAATTAGGAAAATAAACGCACAAATTAAACAAAAGTTGGACTGAAGGCAGAGCTAACCCCAAACACTCATTTTACAGTCAAAAACTGCGTTATTTTTGCGATTTATGGACACTCTCGACGGGTTCTTGCTGTCGCCACCATCTTGTGCAACAATTCCAAATTGACAACAGGCTCCCGCGCATTGAAACTTTCACAAGCGAGAATCAGTGCAGTTTCAACGCAAAGGGACTGTGTGAAAAGAGCAAAGGCAATCCTTTCGGTTAAAGTTGCACATCCTGACGACCTGAGCGCCAAGCGCGGGAGGGTTTTTTTTTTTTTTATGAGTTTTCATAAATATGGGTACGTATACACATACTATACATATACATGGAATGAAGGTGGAGGCGGCAAAAACCCAGCCGAAACTGCCCACATACATAATCGCTATCACAATAAATAAAAAGCAAAGCTGAACGTTGTCGGAGGACACACCATGCGCGCAGTGAAACCATGCACCCGCGCACGGCGTCAAAAACGAAGAGCGAACGACACAGACACAGTTACCGCGGAAAATATTCGATAAAGCGCCATCCATATGCAGCACGGCCCCACATATGTGATGCTAACTAAAAGTGTGGCACTGCCAACGCGCAAAAGTAGTGTTTTGTTTGTTTGTGTGTGTGTGTGTGGGGGGGGGGGGGGCACACCCGCACACGCGGCGGCGAAAAAGGGGGCAACGCTGGCTTGCTAGGCGCAGGCCTGCCTGCCCGCCTCACGCGGACGCAGCCCACGTACCCCCCGCCATCACTTCGCGCTTTGGCGGAGGCAGGGCAGCGGCTGAAGATGCATGCTCGTACCAAAATGCCGAAATGCAGAGGAAAATTCCTAGATTGTCCGTGGGGAAAATTTGTTATATCAATGTTGTCTCCCTCAGTTACTTTGTAACGCAGAGCTCGCAAATACATGTGCTCTTATGGAGTGACGGCGGGGAATAGAAAAACTTCGTTATATACAGAAATTCGTTATATGGAGCTCCGTTATAAGCAGGCTCAACTGTTTAAGTGGCAGCTTCTAGTGAAGCTGGCAAAAAGCACAAAACCACACAGTGCACACAAACCTGCAGGTAACCCACACACAGTTGCAAAGCCGCTGTGAAGGCACGAGGAAACACTTTCAACAAAGGCATGAGTGTACATAAGCATTTTTGATCATTGAGTGAATTAAGAGGAAAAAAAAGTAAGCACCATCCTAAATCATCTATCTGACCCAGTACAATCTGCTAGACAGTACACGTGATTACTTCACCAAATCAATGCCCTTAATTTCATCAAGCCCTTGGTAGTTGGGAATCATTCCTGCTGGAATAATCAATTGTTGGAAAATACCAGACAATGGACAGTGAACCACCAGCCTGAATAATAGACTAAGTTGTGAATGTAGAACACATAACTTATGTTTAAATAGACTTGAAACATCCATTTGATTTTACTGTATACAGCTTTCATTTTGAATTATCACAATATACAGATTTATGGCATTTTCCCTGGTAAGTCCAAAGCAAGATTTCTTGCTTCGTGGCGGTGAATCTGTATTTCACAGGTCATTTCGGAGCAACTCGTTCCACAACGGATCACTCTTACTTGCTTTACTGCCAAGTCACGGGCTGAAATAAGACGAGTAGCATATGTCGCTTCTGTAGATCTGCGAACAGCGTTGGTTGCGTCTATCAGCAGCAACAGGAGTGGCCATGTAACGGAGAAAGGGGAAGCAATATTAGTTTGCGGAAATGGTTAACGCGACCTGTGCCTAACGAAATTCCAGTTTGACTTCATGCAGAGCATTCCCGTGTTGCACAGGCAGATTCGGCTTGGTCCAAACCAAGTCTTCGCTCCCCTTTTAGCGGCTGCTTCTAATCTCCCAGTGAGAAAGGCCATTAGTTGTAGCTCTCTCAGTTAAGCTAACATCTTGATGCCATAAGGCTGATGAAGTGTTTGATATTAAAAGTTGCACACTGATAGAAGCGATGTTTTGCTTTTTGGAGCACTTTGGAGCAGAGAAAGCAGTGCTTTGGAGCAGCCATAAGTGTTTTTGGAGCAGAAAAAGATGAAAGTTATAGCAGCTATTGGTGTTTTAGGAGTAGGTATTAAGTTGGCCATACATATATTAAATTTGCCAATTGGAGTTCATAGCGTTGTTGAAGCATCTCGTAAATATTAATATTTCTTATGAAGTATGTTTAACACACAACAATGTAAATTTCATGAAGTAAACAATGGCAGGTGGTCAATATGTGCTGTGAAATTAGCTACAATTTACGATACTAGACTGTGTGGCAGAAATGAAATCAAAGCGGAAAAGCTGAGTGCCAAATTTTCGAAGTAACCACAGTCTCAAATAACTGTTGCCAAATAAGCGGTACATAATCGGTACGAGATAAAAGCGATCCTGCTCATTTTCACCATACGAGCCTGCATATGTACAGCTGATAAAAAGAAAGAGCCACATGCAGCTATATGCATGATATGCCAGTTCTTTTGCACAAATAAGATGAGAGTCTATAATGCTGCACACTAGTTGCACACTGGGGTGATCGTATACAAAATTTTTCGTGTTTTTATTTAGGACTTATAAGTCGGTCAAACAGTGAAAATTTGTCATCCTCATTCTCCCAGTGTCATTTCAAAGCAAGTTTGAAGCAATTACTGTTTGGAGCAGCATGGAGCAGCTTTTCTCTTTTGGAGCAGGGTGGAGCAATTAAAACAGCACTTCCATCACTGGTTATATTATTGGACTAGAAAAAAATATTGCATACTTCAAATAGGCGCACGATTGTATGAAACTCAGCAAGTTTAATAGAAACCGGTCAAGATTTTAAAGTAAGTTGTGAAGCGCAGCATTCCAGGCAAAGAAAGTGCTAAAAATCTGCTGGTCAGGCTTGAGTAGCTACATATGGCTTTGCAGTTTTTTCCATGTTTAAGCATTCCAATTAAAGGGAGATACGGATCGAAAAACGCGAGTTTTTTTCAAAATTATTATTTTTTAATTTTTGCCTGTTTTGATAAGATTAGTACCTCTACTGTTATGAAAAAAAAAAAAAAACAGGTCGAGACTTACCTGGAAATGCTTTAAAATTGCATCTAAAGAGTACAAGGTGCCTGTTAAAAGGACCAAAGTGTGCAGCCTTCGAGCACCTTGCCGCCGATTATGCGCCGCCGCTCGCCATTGTTGATCGCATTAGCCGAAGAGTCGAGCCTCAATCTTCAAGCAACAACAGTTTCCCTCGCTGATGCAACGCAAGAAATAATAAAAAAAGCACGCTTCTGTGCGTTTTTCGAGCGCCGCGACTGGCTTATGACGTGGTACTGATCGGGGACCGCCATTGGCCGCTGCGCACCTGTATGTGCTGTGAAACCTATTTGCAGGGTCCGTGTTTTGTCGAGCAGCGCAGCTGAACATTGCTTTTATCGTGTAATTATCTCCGTTATGAAGGAAAAAAAGCATTGCTCGCAAGTGAAAGCCGTTGTGCGGCTTTCACTTGCGACCAATGCATCAGAATCAAACCATCTTGCGATCACTGCCAACTTGCAATCAATGCATCAAAATCAAAACTATTGCATCAAAATTCATTCCCACCCGTCAGCCGGAAAGTTCGTGATGCGGCAACGGATCACGTCAGCACCAATCTTGCGAGGTTGAAAGAGCTCGCAGTGAGAGAATTGAGCAGGGACGACATTGCCATTATGTACGACGGTATGTGGCACAAACATGGCCGCAAAATTACATGACACTGGACTTAGTTTGAATTTCGCAGTCCTGTAGAACTTCTTCCTAGCTAGCAGTTGGCACAAGGCTCTGCCAGATGGAGCGGAAGTTTGGCAAGCGTTTCATGGCCCTGTCTGTGAGCGAAATGTCTGTGAGGAGTCGGCTCGAAAAAGACGAGAGGGACAAACTCATGGAGCTGGAGTATTTTAGTCGCAGTGGCCACTACAAGAAGGGTTGTTCTTTTTGGTGTGCAAATTTTATCAAATTTAATGATATCTTTCATAAATAAAAACTCAATTTGACTTTAAAACTCGTTTTTTTTTTAACACAAATTTTGCCATTGTTTTCAATGTGCCCCTTCTTTTTCGGGCACTTCTAGTGCTCGGATCTGCATGAAATTTTGCCCAATTTTTTTTCCAAAGTATGGCGAATGCAATTATCTAGTTTAAATTTCAATATTTTATTGTATAATAAAAATATTCTATGTAAACCTTTACTAGGGTAGGTGAAATATGGACTTTTTTTGTCTTATTTTTCATGCCTATTACATATTTTGTATGTGCTTCCTAATTAGTTATTTGCATTCTACACTATTTAAAAGATTATGAACTATGAATGGTAAAAATTACGGAATTTCTGGAATGAAAAGAGGGGGGGCAAAAGGATTAAGGTTTTCACTTTGTCATTTCGCAGAGCTAAAAGTAAGCAACTTGCAAGAAAACTAATTATATATTTGAAATAAGCATAAAAAGCTCAAGTTTCATTGCTCTAGGTGAACATTAAGAAAAAAGTGTCTTCGAGTAGCATCTCCCCTTAAAAAGGATTTCCCTGCTTTTCAACTAGCACTTTCCGCTTTTTCTTTGCGTGTGAGAAAAAAAAATGTGTCATGGGGTTCCACTCTAAAACAAAGAAGGCGGGACAAAATGGTGCAAACCTAGCTCACCGAAATAGCCGAAAGAAGTCGGACGCTTCCACCATTGACCGAACAGTGGAGTAATATGCCTCCTTGTCGAAGTCCCTGAGAAATGTCTTGTGCTTTTCGGCCATATGTAGCGTCGTTCTGGGCGTACACTCCCTCATGTTGCACTGGTGGAAGCAAGCATCAAGGCAAGCATTAAAGTGGCCGGCAATACAAAATGTACATCACACAAGAATTTCATTAGTGTGCACTGGTTGCTACACTATCACCCATACAAGACCAGCTAAGCATAGACAACGCCATCTACGTGTCCGTGTTTTTTTTTTCTTTAAGGCTTGTGCAAACAGTGAATTTTATGTTCGAAGTGAATTCGAAGATTATGTAATATATATAGTATATATATATATATATATATATATCCCATATTACAAAAAAAAAAACCTCTGTATTTGTCACGACTTGACTAAACTACACAATATTACTTAATTGAAACAATGCCTGTGCAAATGTAACTTTTTTGCTTCAAGGAAATGGAAACAACTTTAAACAGTATCAGGACTTACTTTCGGTAAAATGCAATTAATAACCTGTAAAATATGTTAGGTTTAAAATTTGATATATTTTGAGCATATCAGTCGGTATAACATGCTTTTAAACTTGAGGAATTATTAGATGTGAGGGTAATATATTCATTTAACTTTGATAGTGGGGCGTCGCAGCAGTGCTGATTTCTTCTGTATACATGTTTTTACTAGGCTTGTATGTATAGCGAATTTTAGGATCAAAGAGAATAGTGATTTTGGTCGAATAATTTCGAATCGAATTCTAATAGAGTATATGTTGTGTAAAGAACTAACCTACACAATATATATATATATATATATATATATATATATATTATATATATATATATATATAATTTTTTTTAACAAGACCTCTATGCAAGAGCTTCATTTTTTTTTCTAATCAAAGGAAGTTCAAACAACTTTGAGAAATCGCAAGATTTGACTTTCAGTAGGAAGCAAGTGATAACCAGTAAAATACGTAACATTATTCATTACTGCTAGAGTGTATAAGCCGGCAAAACAAGCTTTTAAGATTAGAAAATGATTAATCGAATTGAGGATAATATGTTTATTTAAAGGAATCCTCCAACAGTTTTTGCCATACAATTTGTTCACTCAATAAGATTATTGCCTTACGAATTAACCGCCGCAAAAATTTTTCGAACCTGTCCAGTATGAGCGGAGGCACAACGATTAGCTACATGCTACAATAGCATTCTCTCTCTGTCAGGTAAGAGTGAGGGTAGCCCGAAGACAGGAGACCGGGAGGTTAGTAGAAATAGGAGATCCGTTTATTTGGCGGACTTGCGCCCCACTAAAGGAAACAGACACACCGGCTTAGCGAGAGGCGAACTGCCCGTTCGACGGCCGTCGGGTAACATAAATATCCTACTGGAACGCAAGGCGCGTTCGACGGCCGTCGGGATAACAGAAATGTCCCACTGGAACGCAAGGTGCGTTCGACGGCCGTCGGGTAACAGAAATGTCCCACTGGAACGCAAGGCGCGTTCAACCATCCGAGATACAGTCACCGTAGCGTCTGGCGCTATCTCGTTATCAACGAATGGTCGACGTGCGGGCCATCATCTTCGCAGATGAGACGCGGTGCATCCTGGACCACGATAAGGCCGCGTGCCGGCGGGTATCGGCATGCGCAACACTATCCGCAATACGCCTCGCGGCATTGCTCCCCTCCTCAACGTAAGCATCGACCCGATGCTTTGTTTAAAATAAAACCAAGACAAAAGGACAGCCTGTGCGAAAGTAATGGCAAACAAGCACGAATCACGCACACATAAACAAAACAAGAGATGCAAACAGGGAGCCTCCTTTAGCGCGCATGATAGGGCTTCAAACGGGCGACGTGTACCACTTCTTGTCGTGCGCGGCGTCGTTGGGATGAACTAGCCCCATCAGGGACCACTTCACAGTCCACTTCACCCACTTGACGGATGACTTTGTATGGGCCGAAATAACGGCGCATGAGTTTTTCGCTGAGTCCTCGGCGGCGAACGGGCGTCCAAACCCAAACTTTGTCGCCTGGCTTGTATGTTAAATCGCGTCTCCGCAGGTTTGTAGCGTCTTGCGTCGTTTCGCTGTTGGTCTTTTATGCGCAGACGAGCAAGCTGCCGGGCTTCTCTGCGCGCTGAAGGTAGGCGGCTACGTCTAGGTTGTTTTCATCGGTGACATTAGGCAGCATGGCGTCCAGGGTAAGTAACGGCATCCCCCTCCCATGGACGAGATTAAATGGTGTCATTTTAGTGGTCTCCTGCACCGCGGTGTTGTAGGCGAAGACCACGTAAGGCATGAATTAAGTCCCAGGTCTTGTGTTCTGTGTCCACGTACATAGCGAGCATATCGGCAATGGTCTTGTTCAAGCGTTCCGTGAGACCATTTGTCCTGCGGATGGTACGTAGTTGTTCTTCGGTGATCTGTATGACTGTAATGTAAGATTGCCTGAGTAAGATCAGCCGTAAACGCCGTTCCCCTTCTGTTATTAGTACCCTCAGGTGCGCCATGACGGAGGAGAATTGATTCGACAAAAAATTTGGCAACTTCTACGGCTGTGCCGTTCGGGAGGGTCTTAGCTTCAGCGTATCGGGTTAAGGTAATCAGTGGCCACTATAATCCACTTGTTACCGGATGTTGACGTGGGGAAAGGTCCAAGCAGGTCCATACCAATCTGTTGGAATGGTCCTCGACGGGGGTTCAATTGGCTTGAGAAATCCAGCTGGGTTTTGTGGAGGTCTCTTCCGGCGCGACATTCGCGGCAACTCTTGACATACCGCGCAACATCTGAGAAAAGGCGGGGGCCAGTAGTAATCGTTCTTGAATTCTGTGGAGTGTACGTGTAAAACCGAGGTGGCCTGCAGTGGGTTCGTCATGTAACGCTTGTAAAATTTCTTCTCTGAGGCTGCTTGGGACGACAAGAAGGTAAGCTGCCTTATTCGGTGCGAAGTTCTTTTTAACTACCACCCCGTTTTGCACACAGAAGGAGGATATCCCACGCTTGAACAGTGCAGGCGGTATGGAGGCCTTTCCTTCGATGTAGTTGATCAACTGTTGTAGGATCGGGTCTGAGCGCTGCTGTAATGCAAAGGTGCTGCTGCTGATAGGCCCAAGAAAGGCATCAACCGTCCTTCATGGCTTGGTGGTGGCGCCCGCAGGGGCTCTTGAGAGGCAGTCTGCGTCGGAGTGCTTACGACCAGATGTGTAGACTACCTTCACGTCAAACTCCTGAAGCCGTAGGCTCCATCGAGCGAGGCGGCCAGAAGGGTCTTTCAAACTGGCCAACCAGCACAACGCATGATGGTCCGTTACGACCTTGAAGGGTCTGCCATATAAGTATGGGCGGAATTTCGAGGTGGCCCATACTATCGCAAGACACTCCTTCTCAGACGTGGAAATAGTTTACTTCCGCTTTCGACAGTGAGCGGCTTGCATACGCGATGACGCGCTCGCAGCCCTTGTGCTTCTGAACGAGAACGGCACCTAAGCCGATGCTGCTGGCGTCTGTATGTATCTCAGTTTCGGCATTTTCATCAAAGTGACCCAGCACAGGCGGCGACTGTAAACGTTGTTGAAGTTCTGTGAATGCCTCACGTTGCTCAGCTTTCCATTCGAAAGGGGCGTCCGACTTGGTGAGCTGCGTCAAAGGGGCAGCAATGTGTGAGAAGTTCTTGACGAAGCGTCGGTAATAGGCGCACAGTCCTAAGAATCGGCGCACTGCTCTCTTATCTTGTGGTTGAGGAAACTGTGCGATAGCGGCTGTCTTCTCGGGATCTGGTCTTACGCCATCTTTGCTTATAACATGGCCAAGGAACTGTAGTTCTTCATAGGCAAATGGCACTTTTCTTGCTTGCAGTGTCAGCCCTGATGACTTAATTGCGTCCAGTACCGTCCGGAGGCCTTTTCAGGTGGTCGCTAAACGTTGGAGGCGAAGACGACCACATCGTCCAGGTATACGAGACATATTTGCCACTTGAGACCTGCCAGTACTGTGTCCATTAGACGCTGAAGGTTGCTGGAGCGGAACAAAGTCCAAATGGCATCACTTGAACTCATACAATCCATCCGGCGTGATGAAGGCGGTCTTTTCTCGGTCTCTTTCATCAACCTGAATTTGCCAATACCCTGTCTTCAGATCAATGGACGAGAAGTACCTTGCATCACTGAGACAATCTAGGGTAATCGTCGATCCTTGGTAAAGGGTACACGTCCTTTTTGGTTACCACTATTCAACAGCCGGTAATCGACGCAAAACCGAAGACTTCCGTCTTTCTTTTTGACAAGGGACGACTGGTGCCGCCCATGGGCTTTTCGATGGCTGAATTACATCGTCGTGTAACATTTCCTCAACTTGCTCTCGGATGGCCTGACGTTCACGTGCCGACACACGATAAGGGCTTTGATGGAGAGGGCGGATGTCTTCTTGTGTTATGATTCGATGCTTTGCCAGAGAAGTGTGTCGGACCTGTGAGGTTGTGGCGAAACAGTCATCATAACGTCGAAGGAGGTTCTGGAGCAAGTTGCTGCTTGCATTGAGGCAAGGAAGGGTTAATGTCGAATGACAGCTGCGAGTTGTGGGTCTGTGGGGTGGATGGTCGCTGGATTCGAGAGGGCGAGGGTATCACTGACTTCCGCGATTTCATCGAGAAAGGCAAATGGTCCGTGCCTTTGGCCAGGTGACGGTGTTCTTGGCTGAATGTTGTTAGCAGCACTGGGGCCCGGTCCATTCCCGGAAGTCCGCAATGCCTCTTGCGATTGCGATATCACGGCCAAGCAAAGTTGTATGTTACCTTCGACGACGCCATGAGCATTTTCGGCAGTACCAGTGGTTACGGGGATTAGGGTCGTTGATCGGGGTGGGACGCTCACGTCATTCTCGAGCACACGGAGGGCTGCGCGATTATGTGGTGCCGAGTATGAATTTATGGCTTCATCCGAGGAAAGTTTGATGGATCTGGACGCCAGGTCAATAACCGCGTGATGTTGAGTCAAGAAGTCCATGCCGAGAATGACGTCACGGGAGCATTGTGGGAGCACCAAGAAAGTGACAAGGTATGTGTGACCATCGAATGTCACCCTTGCAGTACATCGCCCCGATGGGGTGAGGAGGTGGCCTCCCGCTGTGCGGATCTGCGGGCCGTCCCAAGCCGTCTTAACCTTCTTCAGTTGTGCTGTCAATGGCCCGCTGATGACCTGAGTAGATCAGCCGTAAACGCAGTTACCCCTGGCTGTTATTAGTACCTCAGGTGCGCCATGACGGAGGAGAATTGATTCGACAAAAAATTTGGCAACTTCTACGGCTGTGCCGTTCGGGAGGGTCTTAGCTTCAGCGTATCGGGTAAGGTAATCAGTGGCCACTATAATCCACTTGTTACCGGATGTTGACGTGGGGAAAGGTCCAAGCAGGTCCATACCAATCTGTTGGAATGGTCTCGACGGGGGTTCAATTGGCTTGAGAAATCCAGCTGGTTTTGTTGGAGGTCTCTTCCGGCGCTGACATTCGCGGCAACTCTTGACATACCGCGCAACATCTGAGGAAAGGCGGGGCAAGTAGTATCGTTCTTGAATTCTGTGGAGTGTACGTGTAAAACCGAGGTGGCCTGCAGTGGGTTCGTCATGTAACGCTTGTAAAATTTCTTCTCTGAGGCTGCTTGGGACGACAAGAAGGTAAGCTGCCTTATTCGGTGCGAAGTTCTTTTTAACTACCACCCCGTTTTGCACACAGAAGGAGGATATCCCACGCTTGAACAGTGCAGGCGGTATGGAGGCCTTTCCTTCGATGTAGTTGATCAACTGTTGTAGGATCGGGTCTGAGCGCTGCTGTAATGCAAAGGTGCTGCTGCTGATAGGCCCAAGAAAGGCATCAACGTCTTCATGGCTTGGTGGTGCGCCCGCAGGGGCTCTTGAGAGGCAGTCTGCGTCGGAGTGCTTACGACCAGATGTGTAGACTACCTTCACGTCAAACTCCTGAAGCCGTAGGCTCCATCGAGCGAGGCGGCCAGAAGGGTCTTTCAAACTGGCCAACCAGCACAACGCATGATGGTCCGTTACGACCTTGAAGGGTCTGCCATATAAGTATGGGCGGAATTTCGAGGTGGCCCATACTATCGCAAGACACTCCTTCTCAGACGTGGAATAGTTTACTTCCGCTTTCGACAGTGAGCGGCTTGCATACGCGATGACGCGCTCGCAGCCCTTGTGCTTCTGAACGAGAACGGCACCTAAGCCGATGCTGCTGGCGTCTGTATGTATCTCAGTTTCGGCATTTTCATCAAAGTGACCCAGCACAGGCGGCGACTGTAAACGTTGTTGAAGTTCTGTGAATGCCTCACGTTGCTCAGCTTTCCATTCGAAAGGGGCGTCCGACTTGGTGAGCTGCGTCAAAGGGGCAGCAATGTGTGAGAAGTTCTTGACGAAGCGTCGGTAATAGGCGCACAGTCCTAAGAATCGGCGCACTGCTCTCTTATCTTGTGGTTGAGGAAACTGTGCGATAGCGGCTGTCTTCTCGGGATCTGGTCTTACGCCATCTTTGCTTATAACATGGCCAAGGAACTGTAGTTCTTCATAGGCAAAATGGCACTTTTCTTGCTTCAGTGTCAGCCCTGATGACTTCATTGCGTCCAGTACCGTCCGGAGCCTTTTCAGGTGGTCGCTAAAGTTGGAGGCGAAGACGACCACATCGTCCAGGTATACGAGACATATTTGCCACTTGAGACCTGCCAGTACTGTGTCCATTAGACGCTGGAAGGTTGCTGGAGCGGAACAAAGTCCAAATGGCATCACTTTGAACTCATACAATCCATCCGGCGTGATGAAGGCGGTCTTTTCTCGGTCTCTTTCATCAACCTGAATTTGCCAATACCCTGTCTTCAGATCAATGGACGAGAAGTACCTTGCATCACTGAGACAATCTAGGGTATCGTCGATCCTTGGTAAAGGGTACACGTCCTTTTTGGTTACACTATTCAACCGCCGGTAATCGACGCAAAACCGAAGACTTCCGTCTTTCTTTTTGACAAGGACGACTGGTGCCGCCCATGGGCTTTTCGATGGCTGAATTACATCGTCGTGTAACATTTCCTCAACTTGCTCTCGGATGGCCTGACGTTCACGTGCCGACACACGATAAGGGCTTTGATGGAGAGGGCGGATGTCTTCTTGTGTTATGATTCGATGCTTTGCCAGAGAAGTGTGTCGGACCTGTGAGGTTGTGGCGAAACAGTCGTCATAACGTCGAAGGAGGTTCTGGAGCAGTTGCTGCTTGCATTGAGGCAAGGAAGGGTTAATGTCGAATGACAGCTGCGAGTTGTGGGTCTGTGGGGTGATGGTCGCTGGATTCGAGAGGGCGAGGGTATCACTGACTTCCGCGATTTCATCGAGAAAGGCAATGGTCGTGCCTTTGGCCAGGTGACGGTGTTCTTGGCTGAAATTTGTTAGCAGCACTGGGCCCTGTCGATTCCGGAAGTCCGCAATGCCTCTTGCGATTGCGATATCACGGCCAAGCAAGAGTTGTATGTTACCTTCGACGACGCCATGAGCATTTTCGGCAGTACCAGTGGTTACGGGGATTAGGGTCGTTGATCGGGGTGGGACGCTCACGTCATTCTCGAGCACACGGAGGGCTGCGCGATTATGTGGTGCCGAGTATGAATTTATGGCTTCATCCGAGGAAAGTTTGATGGATCTGGACGCCAGATCAATAACCGCGTGATGTTGAGTCAAGAAGTCCATGCCGAGAATGACGTCACGGGAGCATTGTGGGAGCACCAAGAAAGTGACAAGGTATGTGTGACCATCGAATGTCACCCTTGCAGTACATCGCCCCGATGGGGTGAGGAGGTGGCCTCCCGCTGTGCGGATCTGCGGGCCGTCCCAAGCCGTCTTAACCTTCTTCAGTTGTGCTGTCAATGGCCCGCTGATGACCGAGTAGTCAGCTCCTGTGTCAATCAAGGCAGTTACCGGGTGGCCGTCGATAGATACTTCAAAATCGGTGGCACGTGGGCTGGAGTTGCGCGTTGGTTTTGGGTTCGGGTCACGGCTTCGTCTTGTTGCTTCGTTTTGCTTCGTCTCGCGGCTTGGGTTGTTGTGCGTTATTGTCGTCGTAGATGATGTGCTGTCGTCATATATGGTCGTCGGTGGAGGGTCTTCAGCTTTTCCTCTTGAAGCAACCTCACCTCCAAAGGTTGCTGGTTTTAGTTTCCCCTACGGGGGCTTGGGGATCTTCTTCGTTAGTTGTTGCTGCGGTTCGGTGACGTGAAGCGTGGGGATGGCGGTGATGGAGAACGGCTGGGCAGGTACTCTGTATGGCGCAAGTAGTCTTCGATTGCCGGAGGTCGTTGTCCAGGGCGTGGCCGTGGTGCCTGAGATGAGAAGCCATGCAGTCCCATCCGCCTGTAAGGGCAGTGTCGAAGAATGTGGCCGGCCTCACCGCAGTGAAAGCATAGGGGGCGGTCGTCGGGAGTTCTCCAGGTGTCGCATTTTCTTTGGCTCGGGCGTCTCTCGTATGTAGGGTGGGCGGGTAAGGGCGGACGGCTACTTGGGGCTGCAGCGTACCGTCGAGGACTGAGCTCGTTTTGTCGGGGTGGCCTAGTGTTCACTGCAGCGGCGTAAGTCATTGCTTCGGCCTCTGTTCGAGTCGTCGCTGATGAAGAGCCAAGCGCCTGCTGGACTTCATCACGTACTATGTCCAAGAGAGATGCTCCTTGGGGGGGCTGGGGGGTAGGCGGTAGCAATCGGCGTAGTTCTTCCTTAACCACTTCACGAATAGCTTCCCGCAGATCGTTGGTGGTTAGCCCACCTCGAGTCGGTTCCGAGTAGAGCGAGCTGAGCTGGAACGGGCGGTTGTATTGCCGAGTCCGGGCGTCCAGGGTCCTTTCTATGGTGTGCGCTTCTTCAGTAAATTCGGCGACTGTTTTAGGAGGGTTCCTTATGAGACCGGCGAAAAGCGACTCCTTCACCCCTCGCATTAGGTATCCGACCTTTTTGTCTTCGGTCATGTCTTGGTCCGCTCGCCTAAAAAGACGTTTCATTTCTTCGACGTACACTTTTAGGGTCTCATTGGGCTGTTGGGTCCTCTATTCTAGCAGCAGCTGGGCCCTTTCTTTTCGCATGATGCTGGTGAAGGTCCTGAGCAACTCATTCTTCAGAAATTCCCAGGTGGTCAGTGTGGTCTCATGGTTTTCATACCACGTTTTGGCGGGGCCGTCCAGGGAAAAGTAAACGTATCGCAGCTTCATTTCTTCATCCCACCTGTTTATGGTAGCCACGCGCTCGAATTGGTCGAGCCATTCTTCTGGGTCTTCAGCGGCATAACCATGAAAAGTTGGGGGCACCCGCGGCTGCTGCAGCATGACAGGGGTAGGTGATTGTGGGGTGCTCATGGTGTCTGTGGAAGCGTCCTTTCGTGGTCGCGTGGGGTCCGGTAGCGGTCCCAGCTCAGGTGGCAGGTTTCGGAGGCGGCGACTGCTTCGAGTATCTGTGTCTTCAGCGTCCTCGTTCTCTGCAGTGGCTGTTTTAAGGTCGTTTTTGTGCATACCCCGCACCTCCACCAGATGTCACGTAAGAGTGAGGGTAGCCCGAAGACAGGAGACCGGGAGGTTAGTAGAAATAGGAGATCCGTTTATTTGGCGGACTTGCGCCCACTAAAGGAAAACAGACACACCGGCTTAGCGAGAGGCGAACTGTCCCGTTCGACGGCCGTCGGGTAACATAAATATCCTACTGGAACGCAAGGCGCGTTCGACGGCCGTCAGGTAACAGAAATGTCCCACTGGAACGCAAGGTGCGTTCGACGGCCGTCGGGTAACAGAAATGTCCCACTGGAACGCAAGGCGCGTTCACCATCCGAGATACAGTCACCGTAGCGTCTGGCGCTATCTCGTTATCAACGAATGGTCGACGTGCGGGCCATCATCTTCGCAGATGAGACGCGGTGCATCCTGGACCACGATAAGGCCGCGTGCCGGCGGTATCGGCATGCGCAACACTATCCGCAATACGCCTCGCGGCACTTCGTTCCGAAGAAAGTGCTTGAAGCAAAGCAGCAAGGAATGGCATAGGGAAGGAAAGTAAGTCACTTACGTGTCGTGACCCTGAGCACTGTCTCTCTCTCTTATTTTTTTTTGATTACGCTAATTTTCAGTGCGATCATGCATGTACGCTTGGACATGTCGTGGCCATGCGCAGCGTCTTCAGTAACAACCGAGCGCCCCATGCTCAAATCAGCCAATCGCTGCTACAATCGCTGTGATGAGCGATATCTGGCATTGTGGCGTCATTTGCCCAGAGAATAGAGCAATTTTTATCCGACAGTGAGAATTTACTGAGAGTTTCAGGTCACGTGCTGCGCTATAATATTTAGCTTGCGTGTTCTCGGCAGCCTCGACTACCGTTCGGCAGCGTTGGCTGACCATGCTCAAAAAGTGTTGCAGTGCCCCTTTAAATTTGAAGTGAGGCTTCACAGCAGAGCAAATTCCTTCTAAATAGATGCTTTCATGGTTTAGCACTACTATAGTGCAGTGAAGCCACTTTTAAAGTTATTACGTGCGGTTTACAAGACATATACATGTCGAATACTTCGAAATATTCGATAATTTAAATTCGAATCGATGTGAATTCGAATACTCTAGTATTCGTTCGAATATTCGAGGCATTCAAATATTCGCACAAGCCTAGTTTTTAAGACATAACACTACTTGCTTAAGTGGAACCGTCTTTACAGGGGTTACACGTGGATCAATGTACACCTATTCATTTGTTCAGAATACTTTAAAATTTTCAACAATTGAAATTCAATTAGAAATAAATTCGAATACTGTGTTGCTACATCACTAAGCTAGTACAGTCTTGATTACTTGTCGAGAGCAGTACAGCATGTGAACTCAGGGCACTGGCTTAGCTACAAGCTTCAGTTCATGCTTGAATTAACATTCAGGTATGAATATCCAGTATGAATTCCATATTTACTCACATAATTTAAGCCCTCACATAATTTGCACACCCCTAATATTTTACCAGCTTCACGAAACATTTGAAACATTCATTCCACAAGCCTAGTTTTTTTTTAATCTCGTTTTTCACGCTGCAGAAATTTTGTATTTAAGACGATAGTTTCCCATAAATATACTAGAGGAAACCCTAGCACTACAGTCGAATCCCGGCACAACGAAGTCCGCTTCAATGAAATTTCCGCCACAACGAAGGTTTTTCCATTCCTCGTCGATGTCCCATAGGGTATATAATGCTTCGAAATTCCCTCCAATACGAACTACTTCACGGCAGCATTTCCACTTCAACGAAGTTTTTTGCGGGACAGGCACGAGCAAAATTATTCAAATTACAGCTTATTGAAATTCTCAAAAGTGTTTTAATGCCTTGACAAACCATGGACCTTAATAACATTTTAAAAAAAACACACACACACACAAGATGTCGCTCAGAGCGTGCATACTGGGCGCGACGGTGACTCGCTGCGCAATGTAAACAACACAAAGCCGCCATACATACCACGATAGTGATGGCGATGTAATCAATGCAACGCGCTCTCATGTAGATTCAGAAGAAACGTCGGAAACGTTTTGAATCGTGTCTGTGTACAAACAACACGCATTAATTTGATTTTTATAGTATTTTTAATCATTTTTATAACGTTTGTGAGAATGATTTCAATGTCAGGAATTTCCTAATTTATGTGTACGTACGTACGTACAAAATTGTAGATGCGAGGCAAATCCCGGTAGAGTGCGACGATGCGTTCGGACGACGGCTTCCGCTTCCGGCGGCTTGGCTAGGGCTAGCTTCTTCACAACGAGCGATCACACGCTTTGGTCATTGTTTGATTGTTTCCCGAAGGTGCAGTAACGCGATCAACGATGGCGCAGCCGGCGAAAAAGCGCAAGTTTTTGTCGCTCGAAGACAAGGCTCGCATCATCGCACAGGCTGAAGCTGGAAAGAAGAAGGCACTCATCGCTGAAGAGTTCGGGATAGCGGCGAGCTCTCTGTCAACTATATTGAAGAGCAAGGACGCGATAGGCAAAGCTCTAGCTTCAGGGACGTCCGCTAAGCATAAGAAGGTGACCCAGCCAGTGCACGAAGCCTTAGACAAGGCTGTTTACACCTGGTTCGTGGAGACGCGGGCCAAGAAAATTGCCCTTAGCGGCGATATTGTACGGCAGAAGGCGCTGGATTTGCCTGCATGCTCGGCATTGATGATTTCAAGGCCAGCGTAGGTTGGCTAAACAGATTTAAATCCCGCCACAGCATCATCGGCAAAGTGTTGTGTGGTGAAGCCGCTTCGGCGGATAAAGACAGCGCCGCCGCGTGGATGTCGGCCAGCCTTGGAAGCATCCTTAAGGACTACGCATCATCGGACATATACAATGCCGATGAGACCGGTCTATTCTACGAAATGTTACCGAACAAGACCCTGGATTTTAAGGGGCTGCGCTGTCAAGGAGGTAAACACAGCAAGAAAAGGATCACCGTGCTACTGTGCGCCAATATGGACGGATCAGATCAGCGACAGCTTTTGGTCATTGGCAAAAGCGCAAAACCGCGCAGCTTCAAAGGAAATCGGCGCCTTCGAGTGAAGTACGTGGCCAACAGCCGGGCGTGAATGACCCGTGCAATTTTTGGAGAGTGGGTCGAAGAATTCGACCGGGACATGGGCAGGCAAGGCCGCAAGGTTTGTCTGCTATTCGACAATTGTTCCGCACATTTATTGAGGACACGGAGCTCGAGAACGTGCAGCTCAAGTTTTTGCCACCGAACTGCACGTCCATCATTCAACCCCTCGACCAAGGGGTCATCCAAAGTGTCAAGTGCGCGTACCGCAAGCGCCTTATCCAAAGGCTGATTTTGAACACTCAGTTGGGTCGCGAAACGAAAATCGACTTGTTCATGGCGCTCCAAATGATTGCTGCTTCGTGCTGCGAGACGGGGAGCGCCGTAATCGCGAACTGCTTTCGCCATGCCGGATTCGCAGTACAGTGCGCCGAGACTTCCGATTCGGCGATTGAAGCTTACGATGGCGGCGCAGACCGCGATGAGGACAGGTTGCTGGACCAGGACGAAGAAATCGCAGTCGCTTGGGCAGACCTGCAGGAAAGTGATGTGCCCGCCGACGTACATATCAGTGAGTTCTTGCAAGCCGACTCTTGCTTGGTGGTGCGCGAGGAAATGACGGACGCAGACATCATAAAGAGTGTCCAGGAAGATGGTGTTTCGTCGGACGATGATGACACAATCGCGCAACGTGATCCCGCACTACCACCGACTTCACAGGTGCTGGACGCATTCGATATCATCAGGCGTTGCATCGGGTCGCAGGACGACAATGAAGCAATGGCTCTACTGGCAGCGTGCGAAAGTCGTGTTGTGCCATCGCTTGGCAAGAAGCGGAAACAGGCGAAGTTGAGCGATTTTTGGCATTAAAGCTTGTTCTTTTGCTTCAGCAAGTCCCGTGTCACGTATGTATTTATTTCATCATATCGCGACAACGAATTTCCGTGATAACGAAATTTTGCGCCTGCCCCGTCAATTTCGTTGTAGCGGGATTCAACTGTACTGCCTATGGAAGCTGGAACACATGGCACTTCAGCTACCATGGATTTGCCCAGTCTTCAATCTTCTAGCTCCAGTTGGGTTTGCATGCCCTGGCGCCACTTTATCACAAAATGAAAATAAGCAAAGATTAAGCAGCTGCACTTTGCCACCTAAACCTTTTAGGGTCACCAATTCAAATAGGCTCAGAGTTTGAAACAAAGCCAAAACACAGGAATAAGCAAAGTTTGAAGCATGTTGAAAGCCCGCAAGCACAAAGACTAGGCAAATTAGTGTACTGCCCATCATTCCTGTGGAGGTTGAGCGATCGTAACGCCAGAGTTCCCTCTACTTAATTTGAGGAAACTACACTTAAGACCACGTAAATCAACCACGCACAATTTACCACATCCTTTTGTCTCCAAGTACCGAGCGTTCCCGAGCGTCAGTGAACCTGGAATATGCGGACAGTGATTTTCGGTAATTGAGTATTCATGACAAGTGTTATCCTGACGAGCTGTAACACCACTGAGCTAGTAGTCTTAATTACACTTGTCGAGGGCAGTACAGCGTGTGAACTCTGGGAACTGGCTTAACTAAATGCTTCAGTTTATGCTTTAATTAACATTCAGGTATGAATATCCAGTATGAATACAATATTTGCTCGTATATTTAGCACCCTCCCATAATTTGCACACCCCTAATATCTTACCAGCTTCACAAAAAATTAAAAAACTGATTTCCTCGAATAACTCACGCTCCCCAACTCATCCGAGCCAGCTCACCGGTGCACACGTAGAGACTTTGGGCCTTTGGATGCTTTAGACCGGCATGTAGGTGGCACGTCTCGCTGAGCAGGCGAGCGCAGTCTAACGGGCTGCCAGTGGGGACAGAGTCCCTTTTTCCGAGGACTTCTTCCGAACTACGGTCCCTCAAATCTCGTACCTTAATGTTGCTTTTTATAGAAACTCGTGTAATTAGATAGCGAAACACCTCCCCCCACCCCCTCTTCTATACGCACCGTGTCTACAGCCGAGCACCGTAACGACTGCTCCATTGCGGCAGATATTAACATTCAAACCTGTAGCTGGAACTGTTCTAACGTTGGCCTTTTATCTACCCATCTCTAACCCCGTAAGAATTCAAGCTCGCATCACGACACAGACGACTTTCTGCACCGGAGGCGTGCAAAGACTGGTTGCACCAACTCTTCCCCTCGGCCTCTGCATCTGCACTGCAACGCACACTTGGTTGATTTCGGAAGTTTAGGTATTGGCATTTGTCCGTCGCATTTTTACTGTTCTTTGCGATGAATTACAGCAATTGTATATACTCTAAAATTAAAGATCACTGTTATAAGGTTCGCCAACGAAAACTGGAACCGTGCCGCTGCCAAAAACTTTAGCGTAAGTTCTTCAACGTGCACTGGTCC
Source organism: Rhipicephalus annulatus (assembly GCA_013436015.1). Taxonomy (NCBI): domain Eukaryota; kingdom Metazoa; phylum Arthropoda; class Arachnida; order Ixodida; family Ixodidae; genus Rhipicephalus; species Rhipicephalus annulatus. The sequence continues at coordinate 36,682 of WOVY01003289.1, read as the reverse complement.
GTACGGGAGAAAGAAGAAGAGTGTACGCTTGCTAATACAAAGTTCTTCTGTTGAAGAAGGCCTTTTCAGTTTTGTGCAAACGCATAGGTCCTCCGATATTGCAGTGTTGTGGGATTTAGTTTCTCCCAGCATTATCGAGAAGAGCTTCAAAGAAAATGGGGCACTCGAACATGCTTGCCACAGCAGAGGACAATCCACTTGGGGAGGGCAGTGGCAGCATCCACAACAATAATATTTAATCAGACTTCTCGATCAGTGATTCAGACTACACAATCCAGTAACGTTGAACTACACCTTGCGCGACCGAATCTGACTGGTTCATGTACGTGCTAATTTTATTAAATTAACAAGTATACCTTGTGCTCCAATTTATAATTGTTTAAAGTATACTACACGCATTAGGATTACTGCATATTATATGTGTTTACGAAATCCTCGCGTAATGTGTGCATCCCCTTCTCAGAGCAGCAAAATCGGGAAAAAAAGAAAGTTGGCAAATAATGTGAGTAAATATAGTATGTCTAGTATCATTTAACATTGGTCTGTGGATAATTTTACACCAGCACGTCCTCACATGCACACTAACGATGACAAGTGGTCAACTGGCAACTTTAGAGAAGTTTAACACAGACAATACCAGAAGGTCCCGCTGTAGCCACTGTACCTCCGCTTTTTATTGGTAAAACGACGCTGTCCCTAATATTAACACTTCAGAGATTCCGAAGATTGGTTGGCCACTGTAACTGAAGATAAGCCCGCAAGGCTCTACTTGGATGTCCCACCGCTGTAGTTTTACTGGCTACACTAACAGACTTATAAAATTCATCATTTTTCTCGGAACTCACAAGCTTGTGAGCTTGATGCGACGACTCCACCAAAAAAGGAATTGAAGAGCGACTACTTACAACGACGAGGACGAATGATATATGGTATGCCAATGTGTCAAGAACCATGATTGCTTCACGAACTTCAGCACTCATGTTGCTGTCCACTAGCCTGAAAAAAAATAGTAACTTCAGAATCTCCTGAGCAGTTGTTCAGGAGGGAACATGTACAAATACACCTACATCAGTAATATTGGTGCTTTGCGGAAAAAGACTGGGACAATAACTTCAGAATCTCCTGAGCAGTTGTTCAGGAGGGAACATGTACAAATACACCTACATCAGTAATATTGGTGCTTTGCGGAAAAAGACTGGGACAATGCGAAGACGGATAAAAAAGTGCAACACAAATACAAAAATACCTTGTTAACTCGAACTCGCATATCTAAAAAAATCGGTCAATTCGAAATTTTCCACAGCACGAAAAATTTTCCTACACGTCTAATGTATATTTCTCTCCTTATTTCGAAGTATTTTTGGCTCCAACTGCGGATAACTCGAAATCTTGACTAGGAGTGAAACGAAAATGCCGCTTCCTGACCCATTCACAACACTCGCGCGATGCTGCCACACCTGCCACTACGTCGATGCTTTCCGTGAAAGCGAAGTGCGCGAAGTCTCAGGCCAGCGACACATGAACTTTGTCAAGCAGCCCTGTGGCACGTCATGTGACAGATGAGCTGAGCAGAGAGGTACCTCTGCTTAATGCTTGGCGTAGTTTGTCTCCTTCGCTTTGTGCAGTGCACATGTTTTCCTTGAGGGGTTGTTTTCCTTGTTTTCCTTGAGGTTTTCCTTGAACGCAAGCTATAGCAAACAAGTCTCCAATGGTGAATTCCGTACATTTCAGGAGTTGCCTAGAAAGCCAATAGCCCTGGCTACCCAAGAGCGTGCAGTATGGGGAGACACTGGTACTGACAATTTTTAGTACCATATTTATTCAAATATAAGGCGGTCAAGATTATAAGGTGAGGGAGGAATTGAAGGAACGAAGAAAGCAAAAAAAGATGGCACATTATTATAGGGTGAGAGTTCTAAAAAAACTCTGACATCCCACCTTTCAAGTGCGCGAAAATCAGCCCTGTAACCACATATTCACGAGCTGTCATCACCTGAAGTATCACTGCTTTCCTTATCACTGTCGCATGCCCAGACTTCACTATCTTCGGTGCCGTCGAGCGAGTTCGAAATGAAGCAATTGAAAAAATTTGCCACCACTGCATGACTGGCCAAGCGTCTGCTATCCAGCGAGCCACAATAAAGATGCATGCTTCAAGCAACCAAACGGCGCCAAGGCCGTATCATCCGAGGCCATCCAATCACTGCAGAGGGCTCTCACATTGCCCTTAAAAGGCTTGTTCAGACACACATTCAGTAGCTACAGCTGACTTGTCATGCCACCAAGGTTGACAACCAGATAGGTGGCTTCTTCTTGTAACTTTTCTTGACCCCTTCGAAAAGCGTCAAGGACGAGCATTGATTGGCGAGCCAACAGTGCACCGGGACATCAGCACGCCGCAGTTTGGATCCAGTCGATGACGAGTGGCTCAAAAATCCTGCCTTTTTTCAGGCAGTGGATGCGCCCTCCCTTAGGAAAATTTTCAATTTTAGCACCACGTAAGGCGGTGCCCGTTTGCGGTGCATGCTGACGTGACAGTGATTTGCACTATTTCGCACCCTGTGGTACATACTCAAACTTGACATCTCCTTTCGCGTGTACAGTGCGCACCGACAGTACGTCAAATAATGTCGGAGTCTCATCCATGTTCCTGATCTGGCCAAGGAGGAAGTTGCACTCTCCCGGCTCTCAAATGACACAACGTTGAAAAGACAGAAGCTTTTCTTTATAGTCACGGGAAAGCTTTTGCGTAACACAAGTCCTCCTTCCAAGTAAGAAGCCAGCTGTCTTCATATATTTTTGCACGAAGCCTCGGCTAGCCTTGAACTGCGACCCGGAGATGCCGTGGGTTCTGCGAACTCTGGGGCTTTGATCTGAAGCATTCCGTTGTCAGTCAAGGCACGACTCAGTTTCGCTGACAAATTTTGTCAGACTTGCCTCTACTTCGAGAAACACATCCTTGTGTGGTCCTCGAAAAGCTTGCCGCATCGCGGCGCAGGCAAAGAGAGCCCCTTTCCCTCAACGACGCACATTGTTTTCTGGGACGCTGTACTTCCGACCTGCAGTGTAGCTGCCTAAAGCTTTAGCATTGGTTATCACCTTCCATTTGAATGCTGCGTCATAGGGACGACGACGTCCCATGGTGACAAGCGCCGACTTACATTCTGCCCAGCTTTCAGACAGCTTTTTTATCAAAAAGCAACATTTCCCAACCTTTTTTTTTTGCCTTTTTTTTTTGTCAACCTCCAGGCAGCCAAGGACATGAAATTTTTTTTCTTTTACCAGTTGCCCTTCTGTTTAGACTCAAAGGTTCATATAGCCCCGCCGCGGTGGTCTAGTGGCTAAGGTACTCGGCTGCTGACCCGCAGGGCGCGGGTTCGAATCCCGGCTGCGGCGGCTGCATTTCCGATGGAGGCGGAAATGTTGTAGGCCCGTGTGCTCAGATTTGGGTGCACGTTAAAGAACCCCAGGTGGTCTAAATTTCCGGAGCCCTCCACTACGGCGTCTCTCATAATCATAAAATGGTTTTGGGACGTTAAACCCCACATATCAATCAATCAAAGGTTCATATAGGCAAAGATATTGATGATATGTGGAGTTTAACATCCCAAAACCACCATATGATTATTAAAGACGCCGCAGTGAAGGGCTCCAGAAATTTTGACTTGCACCCAAATCTGTCCATTCAAGCCTACAACATTCCCGCCTCCATCGGAAATGTTCATATAGGCAAATATGCTGACATAGGGCAGAATGCAATCTTTCGCAACTTCTTTCTCATTCTTTCGCAACTTCTTTCTCATTCTTAATACTCCCTACACACACCTATTTCTCATTCTTAATACTCCCTACACACACCTATGAAAAAAAGTTTGGGTAAATACTTTTGAAAATAGGTCACCTCAAAGATCTCAAGTCTGCAGTAATAAAAGTCGACTCTGCCAAGTCAAACTGTCCTCTGCTGACAGCGGCACAAGAGATGAGCATGCATAATGTTTTGTGATTAAAAATCACAAAATTCGGGTTTCACAAGTCATAAAGAAAGACATAACAGAAGGTAGAGAATGCAAGCACTGACTTTGAAGGGTCGAAGTATATCCCTGCACTCCTGGCCCATACTTCACAATCCTTGCTGAAAAAGGTGGACCCAGAAAGGTAGGGACCTAGACAGGCGAGCCGAACAAGATGACTGTTTCTGTCCTGGTGAGAACCTGGATTGAGAGTGGTGTTGCTCACTTGACTTGGCACAAAAACAACTCACGTGAGAGGGTGAAAAAAAAAATGCTCGGCACTCACCAAGTGTATACTGTAGACTAGTGGCATCCTGCTGCAGACAGACAAAACAGTTCCGCAAAAATGGATTATGAGCAGTGAAAGTTCACTCATCATGTCTCCGATAAATGCATAATACAGTCCGCTGTTCACGGAGTACTCGTACAGAATGTGTAGCCCACATGCCCAGCTCCACTGAAAGCTACAGTGTGTTTACTTACTATTCACGTAAGTCACTTTGCGACTTAAAGGGAACCTGAAACAGTTTTGGACACTGTAGAAATACATTGGGCCAGTAGACATCCTAAGGGTAATTTAGACACCGATTTGACCTCTCTGCGGTAACTGTGTAATTGATTACAATGCTTTGAAGCTGTGAACCGCTGCAGCGATCACTGTGACTAGGTCAAACACGTTTTAAACCGCCCATTTACAGAGCCACATGCTCTGGTCACGTGATGTCACCTTGGCAGCAGATCTGATCGCTGTCATGAGGTGCAAAACGCGCAGCAGCTAGATCGGCTGGTAGGGTGGCGGCCCTGTCTGAGCAGATATGGATTACTCCACTATCTTTGTCTCAGTTGCCAGACAGCATGCATGCTGCCGGGTTCTCTGCCTGATGGCCTTCGAGACTGCGTGCAACCAGTCTGAGTGCAATCTCCAAAGTCTAGAATAGTCAAAGCCCGAATGTTTGAGCGCATTCGCAAGAGCTCTGTGATCACCAGCCAGTGCTGGCGTGCCTCTTGAGTTGAGGAGGCCAGGCAGAGATGAGGAGGGTACGATACAAACGTGCATAGCAGCTTTGATACAACATGTATCGCCAAATTTGGGGCGTCGATGGTTTGACGATGCCTAGCCTAAACGCTGATAAAACTTCAAAAAACCATTTCAGAGTCCCTTCAAGGGCTTAGCTTTTTTATTTTCAAAGGTTTGCCATCTTACGGTTGTGACTCAACTCTGGTGCTATGCCTACATGGATAATCATTAGAAAAGCATGGAGAGCAGATGGATTCCACCAATGAAAATGCACTTAAGAATTAGTCTGCAATAGGTGTTTACAACTGTCTGCTGCAGGCAGTGTGTCTGAGCATCATTACAAGAGTACTGCATGGCTTTTTTTTTAATGATTGACAACTCCAGCGACGATGCTACTATTGATTGCCACCTTCCTACGCAGAATTACTTCAAGCACATGCTGCTCGCTGGAACCAAAAGCAGCATTGCAGAGACCACATTGGCTTAACATGCACACCATCTGCACACAGTCCAGAGCTACTAGACAACACAAAGAAACCTCCTGGTGCATACACATACTCCAATAGTTCCATATTTACTTGCGTAATGAACCACCTTTTTTATTTCCAGAAAAGTTGATGCCAATTTAGGGGGAGGGTTCATTACGCAGGAGAAAAAAAAGTCACTGGAGTTATAACAGCAAAAATTTCGCATGATTGTTTAGGCCCACAAAATGTGCGACAAATATTTTTCTTAGCCCAAAGCTCTTTTGTTTTCTCCCATAATGACCGCGCACAGATCGACGCCGAAGCGTCGTCGGGCTGGGCTACTCAGTTTCAATGCTGCAGCGCATGCGGCCATGTAGCTAGTGTATTGGCCGACCGCGCCCTGCGCAGCAGGTGTCCAACTAAATTCACTCCGACAAACTGGACAACAAAAAGGCAACGTTGAATGGCGGCGCACGAACGTTGCGGGTGCACGACATGCCGTCGGCGTGGTTTGCCTTGCATGGCCTCCGAGAAAGCGGGCACGCGGTGTAAAAACAAGCCACGCGCTAGCACTCGTCATCTCGGAGACCATGCACTTTGTTTTTACAGCGAAAGCTGTTGTGAGATCACAACTCGGGTCACGCGCAACGTGGTAGTTGTCTGCCATCGCCACTGCTTATGTCCACAACCACATCGCGGGAAATTAGAAAAAAAATCTAGTACCAATGACACATTGAGGCTCGAACCCGGGTCTGCTGGGTGCCAGCCCAATATTCTACTACTGAGCCACGCCAGTGCTTGGGACTTGTTGGCAAACTTGCTTTAGGCAGACTTGATGTCGGGAAAGCAATCACATACAACTTATAAAGCATTTTAAAACATCGAAAGAACAAGCAGTCGTCGCACAATGCGAATAGCGTAACGAGTGGGTCTTCCAATGCTCGAACCCGTTGCAAAAGCTTGTTTTTGTTCAGCTATCAACTGTGGCACATACCCACTTCAGACAAAATTCCTCATCTTTGTCAGCCACTGCGTGAACAATTGGCATGAAATTTCTTGCTAGTGTTTAGCGGATACGACGCTTCTAAAAAAATGGCAAAAAATAGCATAGCGAATGCCGGCCTACTACCCAAAAAATTTCATTATTAATGCCGCAGTGGGCATCAAGCAAGTGTGTTTGCAGCAGTTACCCAATAAGTGTTTAAAGGCTCTGAAAGGCCGCTCTTCTAGCTTTTGCTGTGACTGTGCTGCGCCTTCTGCGCAGGCCAGGCATTTTCGCTTTGTTTTCGTGCCGCTGAGCTTGCGTGGCGATATAAGCAAAGAAGTTTCTCTTGCCTTCGACAGATGACGCTCTACCGTGAAAGGCGCGACATTTAAGTTTTGATTGAGGTCGTCTGCCCTAGCAATGCTCCCAACTGTTTAGCACGGTTGCGAAACTATGCTTTGACTTTTATTGCATCACCACTTTTTAATATATTGCCTTGATTTAACATTGCTTCATTTGTCAGCGGCACCTGCTATCACAGAAATAAAATGAACAGATACATTAAAAATTTTGTTTTTTTTTTTGTTTTTCCAAGGACTAAGGTGAAGGGTGGGTTTGTTATGCGAGTGGGTTAATTACGCGAGCAGTGATGGAAGCAACATTCTGCTTTTTTCGAGCAGATTTTGGAGCAGAAAAAATGGTGCTTTGGAGCAGCCTCAATTCATATATGCCCAAACTTAGAAAAATTATAACTAACTTATTTTCCCAAAATGATTGCTTTTATGACCTCACAAAACAGGATAAAGCTTTTAATTGAAAATAAACTCTTCCGAACAATGTTTTTTGAGCCGTTCTATGTGTAGGACACCAATGTTTAACAAACCGCGAACAAACATATTAGCTTCTATCACTGTCATACAAAAGTTACGACACCCCGAATAACTGACAAACAATCGACAAAAATATCAGCAGCATCGAGAACAATTTGACTCTATATTATATATTTTTTATCGCGGTATGGCTCTCAACTACATGCACGCGAAATAGAAATTTTCTGACTGCAATCTCGTGGCTATTTGTAGCCCAGCGATCACCTAGACTTGCATGTGACGAGGACAGAGTATCATAAACACACCTTAGATAACGCTACAATTTTTGCAGAAAAAAACATTTGAGTTGCAATAAAAAGTTTTATCGTCCTACATGTACGACACATGGCATATTTGGGTCAAGTGTCTTTGGAGCAGAAAGAAATGCTATAGCTTAGGGTTGCTATTGGTGTATCGGAACAGATGCATGTTCCTAACGACTCCTGAAGTCTAAAACATCACATAAGGATCTAAAAAATATTTATATTTATTATTTAACATTCTATGCGCTAGTATGGAACAAGTATACAAGCAGTATAGTTGGCGTAAATCATGGGGGAGGGGAGTCAAGAGAGTACGGACTTTTCTGGTGTTCAGGCAAGGGAGCACACCTCTTGGAAGTGTTGCACTTGAGATTTAGTTTTATCATGTGATATAACTGAGTTAACAGTTAAGTATGGCGCAATCAAAGGCTTTTTATTACCTGTGTGAAATTCTCCTCAGCTCTGTGAACTATGCAAATTGAAAAAAAGGGGGAAAAAAGAGACTGAATAGAACTATGCAATTGCTCGAGCTCATACCCCATGCTCGGTTTTCTAATTTCACTTGAAAACATTATTTCCTATATATAAAAAAATACAACCCCACCCCCAAAAAATGAATTAGAGACCATGGCCCCATATACGTCACCCCTTGGGATTTTTCTGGATTCACGCCACTGAGTAGCATACTAAAATGATAGTGTATACAGCTTGCTTTTGGTTTCGCTTATGCTCACGGGATAGTACCATGGTTCGACTTCATTCCTTTTAGTTTGTCAACATCCTTTCGGAGCAGGTTTGGAGCAGTTACCAGCAAATATTGCACTTTGAAGCAGCATTTCTCTTTTGGAGCAGCTTGAAGCAATTGGAGCAGCACTTCATCACTGCGCGAGTAAATAGGGTAAACACCTGCGTACAGTACACACAGATTCAAACATGACGTCAATTTTCTTAGCATAACTGGTATGCAAATCTGCTCGAAATAACGTAGTGACGAATCTGGACAATTTTGAATCTGATCTATGTGTTCAAAGTCAAAATTACGGCTATGTGACCCAAGCTGATAACGGCGAAAACAAAAGTATGTGCATCACTTTGCCCTAAATTGTCCCGCTTCAATCTGTAAGTACTATACACACAGGTATTAAATTCTAGACAACATGGGAGTATGTGCCGAAAAGCATCACTGAGCCTTTTGATGTGTTCACAACCAAGTTTAAAAGCACGCGCATTCTTTCCACACTCCCATCAGTGACCATAGGTCCTCCTCCCTTTCCCTAATAAAGAGTTTATCTATCTATCCACCTGCAAGTCTGCTCATTCACTCCAACTGTGTATCAGAAAGCAGAAGAGTGCCAAGTGTTCAGTGAATGTGGATGCACCGAGAAAGATTGGCGAAAGCCCTTCAATTGTAAAAACAAATTAAAGTTAAATTCCTTTATAAGAGGCATGCTCCGGGAAACGATTCTCATCTTTTATAAGAGATGTCTCTTATAAGCAGGGCACCTCCTCAGCATTTTCCTATCCCCCTTATTTTACTATAGACTGACGCAGACAGACACCTACGCAGGCAGCGACTGAGTTTTTTTCTTTATCGGGAGAAAAAAAATTGGCCCGGTATCTGCATGTTACACCGTAAATGTCGTCGAAAGACGATAGTCTTGTGTCTGGAGAGAGGGAACAAAACGTTTATTTGATGTTCTGCGCAAAAAAATCGGTGAATGGTATTCTGGAGGCGCTGCGTTAGAGTGCTTTAAGTGCAGCGGAGGCGAACGAGCGCATCAAGTCATGTCATGCGTGACACATGAGCGCTATCTGGCAGTTATACTGGAAAACAGGGTGCGCGCACGTCTCTGAGGTGATAAGCTGTAGAACACAAGGTGATGGGTAGGTGCCACCACCGTGTTGTCTTAGCGAAGCGTTGGAAACACTTGCAGTTTCGTGCAAACGTTGCATGGCTAGCGCAGCGTTATAAAGGCTGCAATCTTTATAAATACTTATGTATGCCTTTTCTAGTAAGAGACACACACACAGAATATTGACATGTTATTATGGTGCCTCAGATATGTGCAATAATTGATTTTTAATTGAGAATCGTACAAGTATGAACACTGAATCTTGAGCAATATTGGTGGGCGCTGCGGGTGGGGTGGACAGTTTGGAGTATCTTTTGGTCACTTTGGTGCCGTTTAGGGTACTGTTAAGGGTGGACAAATAGACAAGTGTACAGACAGACAGATTGACCCAAATTTTTGCATCGAAGGTCCCCAAGAAAAACTATCGTCTTTAAAAACCAACTGCTCAAGCTAGACAACCGTTCACAGACCCCTCTGTATATAGGCACTGCATCTTGACCACCAAGGTAGTGCCAGTGGGAGATTTCTCCCTTGCGTTGTTGGATAGATATTCACAGCGTGTGCACGCAAACTAATAGCAGACCGCGAGACTATGTGCCGAATTGGAGTCTTCCGTATCTCATTGCCCACTAGCAGCGCTTGGCATGTTCCCGTAGGAAACACCAGTCCATCACTGCATGCTTTGCACCTCCCCCGGTTTCTCTCCTGGCACTATGCCGCCGCCAGTGTAAGCGTTAGCGCCCGCTGCTTTGCATCAACACATGGTTCCCTTTATTGGAAGATGGCATAATTTTTTAAACACTACTTTAGCACCGATGACAAGGCTGACAGACACAAAGCACACCTCTTGTACAGGGCCATTTTGTGCGCCCAGTATGCGCATGGAGTCCTGTGGTAGCTCGCTCCAATCTCCACACCACATGGCTGGGATGTAATCTCCTGAGAAGAGCGACAAGGAAAAAAACCAAAAGCAATCTCAGAGATACAAAAACTGCCCTACATAATCCACATTGAAAGCACGTAGTGAGACAACACAGAACACTTTTTGCGCATTATTATTCTACAGAGAAAAAAGTACGACATTAGCACTGACAATGACGCGGGTGGTCAGTTTTACTACCGTTTGGTGCCACTAACACTGACGCGGATGGTTAAACGTTTCATATTTACGCTGCTCAGTGCCACTAGCACACTAGTTTCATTATCACTCTACAAGACTAGGCTGTTGGGCTAGATGGCATTAACAGATAGTGAATGAGCAATTCTGCACGTCTTGCTTTAGTGTTACGAATTCAATATCGCTACATGGCACTGCTGCTGGGCTTGATCACTTTTGAAACTCACTAAGTGCAAGTGAAAGCATCATGTAGTGTCATTCACGCACACCGGATATGGTATTAACAATGAAACGTAATGCCCCTTGTAGTGTAGTAAAGAGTGGCAGGGCACATGAAAATCGCAGCTCCTCACTAAAGGACAGGGAACATGTTTTAGACTAGTGGTAAATAGACCCTTAAGATTTTGGATACTGAGAGAGAAGCTGCGCATGGAATGTTGCACGCATCAGCATTTCGACAAGAGTAGCCTGCCTGTCTGAGCACAATTTTCTGAAGTACACAGCAAGATTTTTAAAATAGCATTTTATTGTCCACTTCGACTTAATGCCCTTGGTGTCCCTTTCGTGTGTGCTTTAAAATCTAAGTACACTTAAGTGCTTTTGCACTTCGATATCTTGGAAACATGGCCCTTGCGAATGGAATCGAGCCGACGACTTTCAGCTTATCAACGCATCACATCTGCGCAAACACATCAGCATCTGTACTAGCACCTGAATGGAGCACATAGGAACACTGGTTCTGAAGAGCTGAGAAGGTTACCTTCTGCGTACCCAGCCTCCAAAGTCAAAAAGAAATGTGCAATACTGAACATAAAATGAATAAACAAACAGCAGAACTGCGTTCACAAAAGAGTGTTACACTGTTCTCAACCAGCCACGCAAACAATGATTGCCTGGTCTGGTCACCAGACATGAACTGTGTCTCCTCTCATTAGGTTTGTTACCATATGCTATGCACGTACCATTTAGTGAGACTTGCAAAGAGTGCGTCCCGATACCACAACAAAAAAACAGACCTATTTTTCTCCGCACCGAAATGGGATTAGAAGACAGCCTTTATGGTGATCACGGTGTAAGAAAAACAATTCAGGTGTGGACACCCTGCCCCACAAGGCGTCCATATAAGGTTTGGAGCTCTCGATCCCTCTAAGCCTCCCCGTTGCAGTGCCCCCCACGCAGCTGCGGCCAGCACATGTACTACAGACTACGATCTGCGCACCTAGCTTCCATAAAGGTGTTGCATGCGAAACAACACTGTGGAAGCAACTGCGGCGTTCACCGTGCGTAAGGTTTCTTGTTCGCAAAAATGCGGCATGCGTTTTTAGCTGTAGTTGCTAACATGCATGGTGTAATAAAGAAATAAGCATGAGCAAGAGAAAGAAAAAGAAGTGCGTCTGCCTCGTAACGTTTGGTCCTTTTAGGCCCCATCGTGGCAACGCCCCTTCGCTTTTTTAGTGCCATGAAACTGGAGCCAGCAAATGTACTAACGTCGAATATTATCTCGACGCGCTCTCTGATGCAGCAGGAGGAGAATGCCCACAGCTTAATTATTTTTCTTGCACCGTGACCTAGGGAAGCAATGTAAATGTGCAGGACATTAGTGTGCACACCTGGCAATATTATCATCACAGACACCTTGCAGAAAACACACGAAGTGAATGCAATAGGGTGTAGAACACATTTTTTTAATCAACAACTTAGTTTCAGACTAAGCAGTAGCAATAGAACAACACTGATGTGACAAGCAAAAATCGACATTTTTGTTGCCAATTCCATGCAGCTGTGGATGAGACTTTTCTGAATAAACTTGCACTAAGCAAGTACACCTAAAGTGTTCTTTCCCAATTGCAATAATCTGAAGTGTACGATCAAAATTTGATGCACATGACTAAATTTGCATTTAATACAACTACTCACATCCGAAAAAAATCATAGAATAAGACTATAGACCAACTTTTACGGCACGTTATGGTGTGAGCATAGTGTTGTGCGCAGAAAATACCATAAGTGCAGAATACAATAAAAAAATCACTTCATGCTTACAAACTTTCCGTGGATGCCCTTATTTTTTTTAAACAGATCTGTCACAGCTAAACCAACCTGTAGAAGGAGAGAAAGAGACAAGACGTTAAATAATGAACTAGAAAGGGACTAGAAAGATTTTGCTTGCATTACTAAATTTGCATTTCAGAAAACACTAAATACCCACGCATACAAGAAGATGGTTGGTAGGCAAGAAAATGTGCAACATGAAAAAGCATGTGGCAGTGTCACCTTGAAGTTTTGACATCTACTCAAACATATGCAGTCCTAGCAGACACCATCTGGTGAAATTTATGTACTGTCCTCTTCAAGGGCTTAGAACTTGACACCACAAGTTTATGGAAATTGCGTTGTGTCAAGGTTGTCAAAATTCAAAACTTACACTTTGCAATCCATAACAGCACACTGAGATTTCAGTGTGAAATGCTTATTATTATAGAAGTGAGGATGGCAAAATTGCTATCACTGTTCTTGGAGTAAGGTGCATCAATTTAAAGAGACTATTTTTTACACTTCAGTGAGGATGAGCAACTTACAGATGTATGATAGGCACACTTACAAAGCCCAATTTGCACAAAAATGCAGGACAGGTCCGGACAAGACATACAGCGGAACAATTTCCCCAGACTAATAATAACATTGTTTGAGGTGAACCCCAGACGAAAACAGCAATATGCAAAACTGTGACCTGCGCCAGAGTTGCACCACCTGGGCCAGCCAGAACTGCTGTCAACGAGTAGATTACCAACAGGGGTTTCTTACTGCCTTGTTCACACCACTAGATATGCACACTGTAGTCCTTTACGAAAGGGAACACGCGAGCATGCATTCACTCTCTGCGGTGGCTATCCGCAGCACCATCAACCGTCAGTTAAAGAAAACACATCTGCTTTTGGCATCATCTACTGGTAAACAAGAGGAGTCACAGACAAGTGCTGCTAGATTACGCTCCCTCTCCGCTTGCGCAATGACAATGCCTGCAGCACGTCGTCTGCAGCCAGCGAATCGGGCGTGGTGCGTGATCAGGGCACAAGCACCAGGCACTGCCACGGCTGCACTGCATCCCCATTAGCCACAACACCACCACAGCAATGCCAGAAGCATAAGTCACCGGCGGTGGCTATAAAATCTGGCTGTCAAGTTTTCAAGATAACTATTGCTCTACCAACCAGACGAGCGCAGCGTTAGAGTGTTCCCCAATGCTTTTGCTGGCTGAAGAAAATCCCGTGATGTTTTTATGTTGGCATTTGTCCTTCCCTTGGCACAACTATCCGACACCGCTACGAGATTACAAGGCACCGTAGTGAAGAGGCTTCGAAAATGTGACCACCTGGGGAACCTTCACGTGCACCTAAATCTATCAAAATATTTTCAAGTCCAAATTCATTTTGCATATTACGTAAGGAACCACTAACAGCATCATAGGTGCCCATATTCACAACTTAGGAGAGCTGCCGTGTAAAGATATGTTGGCCACCAGCCGTGCCATTTAAGCTAGGCACCACACATACATAGAAACAGGAAGTACTACTACTACGTATACAAGCAATAAGTTTAAGGAAAAGAAGCAGTAGCTTCACCTCAAGGAACACATCACTAGTACTAATAGAAATGTGACAGGACAGCAAATGAATGCAATAAGTTTAGGCTGTCACATGTCTGCCCCTTTCATCTGCCTGCATCGCGATGTGTCAGATCATGTGAACGAGGCACGACTGCCAGATACTTGCACACTAAATTTTAACATGTGAAAAAGTCAAAATCGGAGATAACGCAGTCTCCGTTATGGAAATAAGTGGCCAGAAATTTGATAAGTACAAGAATGAAGAAGAATTTTTCTGCATTGTAGGTCACTGCACTGTCACGCAGCATTTGAGCGTTTTAGACAAAGGCGTAAATGTCTGCTTACATATGAAAGCTTCCAGCCCTAGAAAATGTGTGGATCACCATTAGGACATTGCCCACTTACCACTACATGTGTGTAGAAACTTTTTTTCAACCAGTTATTTGTGCTTTTTTTTATTGTAACCTTACTCCACATCTAAGAGGTGCTAGTCCAACCAAATCCTAGCTGACAACTTTCGCGGTGCTAAGAAAAGTTGAACATTACGGCAAAGTTTCGTCATCGCAACAGCAGCGAACGAAGTAGCGCCACAGTGCGCGTGAAAATTGTAAAATGGCAATTATAGGCGACACCAATGACGGAATAGATGAAACAAACACCGGACGACGACGCCCCAGCGCTTCCCGCAAGTCTGGGACACATGTATCAAGTCCAAAATGACGTAAAACGCGCAGCAGAAGTAGTTGATGTAGTACGAGAAAGCTCCCACATTGCACAAAGGTCAAGTCGTTAAAAGCTTACCGAAGCACGTTCCTAAATACGGCGTTGCGTCCTACGAGAACGACCGTTGACAACTGTTTCATCGCTCCTTAAGCCTGAATACTTTGCGCACGCACGGCGAGCATACCGAACAGAATCCCAGCGCAGTCAGCGCAGAATACGCGTCACGTCAACCGACGCGGTGTCGACCACGTCGACGAGTGAGTGCTACTAGTCACGAGAGCTGTCTAATCTACTGACGCTTTTGATATTACACGGTAATTAGGCACTCGAAAAAGTCAAGGCATTGTCTCTTTCAGTTCGCGTAGTATGGGGCTGCTACGCGGTCAGCAGAATAGGTGGAGACGCGAAGGCTTGGAAAACGCGGGAAACGGATTTTCAGTCCACGGCATACCCGCAATTTTCGTCACTTTAACGACAGTGCGTTTGAAACAGGCACAGGTGGACATTTCTCAAGACAAACTACGAAACACGATTACACTCTATTATCGTCACGCACTTTTTCGAACCGCGCGATTTTTACGGGTGCGGGAAACGCAGCCTTTGCACGTTGGGCCCGAACCCGAACGGTCCGAAACATGGAAATCTTGAACGCATACGTCTCGCTTAAGTTGCAAAGTCGTCGGAACGATTTATGCACGGGTACACGTGTGTCACGTTGTAAAGGTTAGTGTCATCCCGCTCACCTCCGTGCTTCGGAAGACCGACGAAAATGCAAATAAAAACGAAACCGTACAATCGCTTCTCAACATGCACCACCACATTCGACAACTCTCGTTCCTCGGCTAGCCGTCAAAGCTAGGCACTATTAGCACTATGAGCAATACCGTATCAACCGCCTAATTCTGCACGTTCCGACACACCCGCCAGCTAACAATGCCATGTCGTTCGCAGCACTACCTTTCGTACTCACCCCCGCTTATCAACGCTCTTCAGTGGATTGCCTTGCAGCGGAGCTATCAGATTTAAACGACTAAGATTTAATTGGGTGAAGAACAAGCAAATGGTAAGCGTAACTGTCACCGAGTCTACACGCGCGCCTCAGAGTGCACTTTGGAACGTTTCGCGGCGAAGAACAAAAAATAATAGACGCGTAACACAACACCAGCAAGGAACAATAAACGTCTAACAAAAGTAGAAAGGCCTAGTGTCGATGGCTGTTGCATCCCGTTCTGCGAAATCGCCCTCTAGCGAATTTATAACGTCTGCTTCTTTAGTACATGTTCTCGCAGTTATCTAACCACAAAATTTAAGTAAGCAAGTGTTTTGCTTAAACTAAAGACACAAAAAAAGAGTAGAAAAAACTTTTAGGTGGAAAACAGAAACTGAATGGGTATTTCTAGGTTGACACAAGATGGCGCCATCTTAACAAGGAACGGCAAAGGGATCATTTAAAAGGTGCAGTCGACCCCGAAGATCTTCTAAAGCATTCGGTGTCTCGGCAGTTTGTGACTGAATTCAGTCGAACTGATCAATAAATATTTATAGGGTGTTTGAAAGAGGCTGAAATCTAAATTTGAGGCCGCCTGCTTAAGCAACCGGAACAAAAGGAATATGATATTGCTTTGTGTCGAGTCACGCACCTTAAACATTCGGATGCGACTGTACGTCGTCTCGTTCTGCTGTCGTTCAATACGCTTCCGATTATACCTAAGATCTATATGAACCTAATTACTTTATGGTTACCTTCTCCCAGGCCTCACCGCGGTGGTCTAGTGGCTAAGGTACTCGGCTGCTGACCCGCAGGTCGTGGGATCGAATCCCGGCTTCGGCGGCTGCATTTCCGATGGAGGCGGAAATATTGTAGGCCCGTGTGCTTAGATTTGGGTGCAAGTTAAAGAACCCCAGCTGGTCGAAATTTCTGGAGCCCCCCACTACAGCGTTTCTCATAATCATGTGATGGTTTTATGACATTAAATCCCACATATCAATCAACCTGCTCCCAGGGCATTGGTTGCTTGGTAACAACTTTATGGGAAGTCCGACAGAGCTTTCGCCGACTGGGCCTCAGGTCTCCCGCGTGGGGACGTCAAGACCTTGCCTGAGCGCCGCCTCGCAGACTTGCTGGACGGCCCAAAGTTGGTCACCGAGGCTGAGGCTGCACAGGGCAGCGGCCAACCGTGGTGGAATGGTTCCAGATTTAGCACCTTGTGGATTTCTGGTGCAGTCCCAGAGCATGCGATTTAGTGTGACAACCTCAATATGGCATATCTTGCATATATTCGTCGGACATATATTGTGGTACAGTCTGTTAAACAGCGATAGGTTGGGATACGTGCGTGTCTGCAGCTGTCGTAGGGCCGCCGCCTGCATTCTGTTCAGCTTCCCGCTTGGTGGAGGAAAGGTTCGGTGGGCCAGGTATAAAGCCTTGGTGACTTCTTTACAGGTCGTCACACGGATTTTGGTGTTTCCCTATAGAGGACTGTCGCCGGCGCGGTTCACGAGCTCGGCGCCTTGGCGTGTGCTGTCTCGTTTAGGTTGCGGTGTGTCTCCAATACCTCTCCCATGTGAGCCGGGAACCACAGGAGTCTGGTTTGAAGCTCTATCTCTTGATAAAATTTCCTATTGCGCAGGAGTTTGGCCGCTCGTTGCGAGATTCATCCTTTGGCGAAATTTCTTACCGCTTGTCTCGAGTCACAGAGGACAGTAGTGCATGACGGATCCGTGAGCGCGAACGCCACCGCTACTTCCTCCGCTTCTTGTGCGTAGTCACATCGAATACTTGCCGATATTCTCGTTTCGCTTTTCCAATCGACGACCATGACTGCGAATCGCGAGTGGTCTGCGTATTGAGCGGGCGTCAATGAACCGCGTTCTCAATTCGTCGGCGTAAGTGCGCAGGAGAGCTCTTGCCCTGGCCACTCTTCTGCCCGGGTTGTGTTCCGGTTGAACGTTGCGTGGAATTGGCTCAACCCGGATGGCGTCTGGCACAGCGACTTTCTGGCTTTATTCGGTGTAGTAACGGATACCGAGACTTTCTATGATCTGGCGTCCCGTTGTCGTGCCCGATAGTCTTTCCAGTTGTGAAGTGCGCTGCGCCTCGGCTATTTCGCTTAAAGTGTTGTGAAATGCAAGTTGAAGCAGCGGGTGCGTGCTGATGGACTCGTGTAGACCCAATCCCACCTTGTACACTCTGCGGATAAGGTCGTTGATCTTGCCCTCTTCTGCCTTGTACCAATTGTGAAATACCGCAACGTACACAATATGACACATGATGAAAGAATGTATGAGACTATCCTCTCTCATTCCGCTTCTTCTGCTAGTGACCCTCTTGAGAACTCTCAAGGCGTTAGTGGTTTTAGGTTTTAGTGATCGTTTCGCCGTTATCTCCGTTTGCCTCGATTATCATGCCGACGACCCTTATTCTTTTTACTATCAGGATCGTTGCTCCGTTACTCGTGCGTAGCCTGATCACTACGTATTCTCATCTGGTCGTCTGGTCCACGCCGCCATTCCTCTAGCCCCGAGTGGCCTACACTTGTGCGTGGGGCGGTAGAGCAGGAGTTCGGATTTTTTTTTTTTTTTCTGTGAGCATCGTAGTCCCGTTCCCTCGAGATATTCCTCTAGCTGTGTTGATTACTAGTTGTAACGCCGTGTCGATGTGGCCATCGCTGCCTCGGTGCACCCAGGGCATTAGCCAGAAAACTTTTTTCGGTGGAGTGTGGGTTCGGCCATACTTGTATGTTCACATGTATATGTGTGTGAACATACATCCTGCCGCTGATAAGGAACCAGCAGCAAGATTGCGACCCCCTCCCCATTCAAGGCGATCGTGCGAGAGCCTTTAAGGGGGAGGGGTTGCAATCCTGCTGCTCTCTACTTGCAATGAATGTGGTTGTTTTCCTCGCCGCGAGATGACGCGAAAAGAGACCGTGGTTGCTCCCGCTTGAACACGCTGCCAGCAGTCACCGCAGCGCGCAGGCCACGCGTGACCGTGTTCCCTTTCATAAAAATTGACGCTGTATATCGTGAAAACCAACACGGACACGTTTACGAGAAAGACAACAGGATTTCGCACTGTTCAGGGCAAAGTCCTGGTGTCTTCCTTGTGCCGTGTGTCCAGGCTACACGTTTTTACGATGACGTCATTCTAAAAAGCTAACGTTTTGACCCTTTTAATGTACATGTATATATATCCTTCAGTTTTTCGCAATTTTTTTCGGTTCACAGTAATATTAGCCTGAATGTGATTAACTGATTTGCCATTGTAGTGCTACTTCCAGCGGTGCTGCATGCAGTCGACATGCAACGACGATCACGTGATGCCATTTTTCTTCACGGAACCTTACTCTAAAGACGGAAAGCTGGCATACAGAACATGTTTTTTTTCTTTCCCCTTAAATCAGTTTAGTTTCGAAACCAATTCATGTGTACTGGGCACGGAGCAAGAAGTATTTGAATTTTCTTTCTCCGTGGTACCGGGATCTATATAGAAACAACAAGAGTTTGGAAAGCGTGACCAATGTTTTCGGTGGTGCTGTGTGCCACAATTAGAGCACAGCGCACGCAGAAGAGCAGGTCGTAGATTACTTCAAGGATATAGTGAACATATCCCAACGCATGGCTTACATAGCTAGCTTAGAACTGACAATGAGCCGAAGTTCCGCGCACGTGTTTGCGGCAAGCACTTAGCATGTGGACTAGGAACGCCTATGTTAATTTTTTTGGCAGTGATAACGAGTTAACACATGACATCGCCCTCTTCGAGTGAAGGCGCCCTCACCTCGAAGTCTTCTCGAAAATCACGTCGGGGAAATCATTTCTCGCAGAGAAACCCATCCTACGTGCACTGAACGTGGAAAATGTTGGGGGGAAAAGTATACCGTTACACAGGAGAAAATGAGGGGTGACGCTGTTTATGAAAGGCAGTAATCTGTGAACGAGTTCCTGATTTGAAAAAGATAAAAACGCAACCTCGTAAGAAAGCCCTTACAATGCATTTTTTTTCGAATTTCGTCGTTTTCTTTTGACGTCTGCCCGTGAAAGCTCACCTTTAGCTTGCAGGCTCAAGTGTCTGGTGAGTTAAAGAGCTTCTCGATCGCAAACCTTCTGGAACAGGACCGTGGGCAGCGCTGGCGGTCACTTTCCGATGTTCAATACTAACCGAGTTTGGGCCGAACTGGAAAAGAATAGACATTTCAAGCGCTAATTTCTGTGGCGAAGCGAAGTTGTTTGGGAGGTTCTACTTCCAAACGCCCAGATATTATTTTATTTTGTATACGTATACACAAGCGCTCACATTCTGACACCTGTCAGATTACATACAAAGGGAATTCAGAACCCCAGAAAAAACTGCTTGCCTACGACCCTGGATAAGTACGCTCGTGGTTTGTGCTCATGAACAGGCTGACCTTTTTATTTTTTTGCTTTTCATGGGCTTGGATATCAGCAAAGAGAAAGGGAGAGAATGAGAGGCATTCCAACGTTGTGGCACAGAGACGTGCTCATGCAAGGTTGGTTGGTTGGTTGGGTTGGCTGGCCCTGGCGCAACCCATAATGGGTGATCACCCATGAAACGAACGGTGCTTTGCTTTATTAAATCTTTTTAATACCTCAAAATATTTAGCAATGTAGGACTACAGAATACATGCGCAAACTTTCCCCTGCTCGAAAACGATTTCAAGACAGAGCATGCGCTGAACCTAATGAAAAAAACAAGGTACTGCTTAGGCGAACAAAGCACCAACAAATCAAATGTCGGGAGCTGCATGCTTCCAGAAGACTGTGTTTTGTTTGTTGGAGGAAAGGAGTACCATTTAACTGGTGGAATAAGTCCCTGGCCCCACAGATGATGCCAACGGAGGAGAAGCTGAGGAACTGGGTGTAGAAGCAAAGTGAGGGCATGCCCACGACTGGTAGGGGCGACCTTTACATGGGACGCTGGGAACGCTTCGCCCAGTTTGGGTCCTCAGGAAGTCACCGAATGCATATCGGGTGGGCTCGGCTCGGTGCTCCTTTCTCGCTCGCTGGATTCCGTGCCGACCGGCTGTGCCCTCACGATCTCGGACGACAGTGCACCTCTGGCCGATTGGGATGGTCCTACGCCAACTCCTGCCACCGCTCCCTTACGACGACGAAAGCGTAGATCTGGCCGACTTGATTACCCCTACGCCATCTCCTGTCGGCGAGAACTCTCGCCAGTGGTGCCCCGTCCTCCGACTCCTGCGACCATCTCCATCTTTCCTGTCTTGTCTTCACTTCCGTCCTTCGCTGTCCCTGCGCCTCGCTCTCTCCTTCATCTCTCTCTATCTCTTCACCTTTTCATTCTATCCTTTTAATCCCTTCTCTGCCCTAATCCCTCGTGAGCTACTGCCGAGGTGTCCTCCCCCTGAGAGACAGTTACGGGGCTCACTTTTCTCTTCTTTTCATTTTTAAAATCATTTTCCCCCTCGATCGGTGCTCCTTCCCAAGTGGCACCCAAGGCACTTGTACCCTCGTCCCCGTTTGTTACGCCACTGCCTGCTCCTAAATCTTCAAAATCTTCAGATATGCAGGACAATTTACTTATTGCGTTTCGCCCAACCTAAATGCGACCGTTGTGGCCCATTTCGTGCAGGCTTTGTGTGGTTGTGACCCGAAATCGAACAAGCGTTCTCAAACTTGGCATCGCAATGCTGTATACCAACTCGTCGCGCTGGTGTATGTCAAGTACACTAAATGTAGACACGACATCGATAGAAAAATAGCATTGCATAGAGAACTATATCGATAAACAAGCTTAAAGAAGCTGCATATGCCTAAATTTTTTTCAGCGATCCTATCAGGAAGTTCATAGCTCAGATTTAATCACTCTTATCCATAGCGGTAAACCAAGCCATGTGTGTACATTCGCGTAAAACATACATCATTACCGAGATATCATGGCTTGCAACATATACATTCAAAATTTTACGAACATATAAACAAAAGATGCGTACGCGGGAGTGCAAAGTCAGCCATAGTTTTACCAGAGTTATAATATCGACTGTCGGCTCTAATTTTGTTTTAAAAAATCCAGTTAATGGCTTCTACCATGAGACCACATGTCGGGGCTATAAATGCAAGAGCGGTGCACTATCTGCGAAAACGTCAGACAACGACTTAGTTTACCATGTACAGGTATATCAAGCTTGCGTATGGCACAGGAAGATACAAAGAGACGAAGAAGCGACACACAGCAAATTGGTGTGTAATCAAGGGCAGATCCAGCTACACATTTTAGGGGAGGCGTCACTTGGAGTAACATCTGAGGAGAGGGGCGGAGCCTTTTTTTGTTGTTTTCATTAGCACAAGAACCTCTTCAATGCATGAATAATTGTGTATTTTGTTGCTCATAGCGGTCCCACTCATTTCATCTAATGGTAATAAAAGGTGGAGGACAAGCACTGAAGGCAGGAGGGGGGTGCTGTCACAGGCTTAGGGAGGGTGCGATCACTCTCTCACACCCTCTCCCTTCTCCGAATTTTCCACTGTATGTAATAGTAATAGATGTTGAGATTGAATGTGCCAATGTCTCAGAAGCATGATCCGATTGCGAGGGACGCCGCAGTGAAGGCTCAGGAAGTGTCGGCCATCGAAGTCATTTAATGTGCACCTAATATCAGTACACAAGCCTCAAGAATTTTCTCCTTTGTCGAAGATGAAGCCGCCGCGGCCGGGATCTGCCTGCTGGCCCTCGGGTCAGCAACCTAGTGTCAGAAACTAAGCCAGGGGTCTCAGATACGCTACCAGCATACCTTTAGCTAACGGCACTGCCCGCACTGTCGTGAACTACAGAAACATGACCGAAACCCATTTCTCATTTTGTGAGGGACCTTATGCGATCACAGTGTTAAAACATAACCGTGGAGCGAAAACAATGTTTTAGAATCGGCGTCGTGGTTTTGAAGATTGTGGTAAACAGTATCGATATGTTTCTGAAACAATGAAGCGAAATGTTCTTTTGAGTATGCGCTGCATCAGGGGCGTAGTCACCAGGTAGCACAATGAACCTATGCCCCCCCCCCCCCCCCTCCGAGTTATTTTTCGCCATGGCATAGAGAGCGAAATCGACCACTGCAGGAATCAAAAAGGTGCCCCCCCCCCCCCCCCCCCGAAAAAGAGGACTGGCTACGCGCCTACATACGGCAAAGGCCTTCTTACCCCTGCCCCCACCCCTCCCTCCCGGTCCTTTTACTGCCCCGGCCCTTATCCTGTGACCTCCCATGAATGACAATGGGGACAACATAAACTGAGTAAGAGGAATACCGCTACCTTTTCAGTTGATGTCCGGTGTCCTTTAGAATGGCGTCCGGTGCGGTTGCGATCCCAGATTGGAGTGCCTCGCGCCACGCGCTGTTCTCGGCCCAGAAGCCACAGAGAGGCGCTTCACAAAACGTCAACCTTTCTCAATCAATTGTGCATGCCCAAGACTACTGTGATGGATGACAACATAAAACACTGTAAATAGAGGCCGTCAAATGCTTATCTACAGCCAATTCACGCTCAGTGGAGGTGGAAAAAACACTATGAAATTGCTCTTGATGGTGATGACCTCATATAAAGTGGGGATCGGTCATGAAAAGCGCCGATTTATAGGATGTAATATAAAAAAATTGTGTTGTAAATATAGTTGAACCTCTCAATAACGAACGTACGTAATAACTAAATTCTCACGAAAACAAAGAAATCTGGCATTCACAGCGAATGTCCGTATAGAGTTCATCAGATTATTGCATTTGCTTCCTTTCTACACTGTCGACTGTGACGGGTTTTTTAAAAAGCATTCCAGCAGTAACGAAAGTTTCAAGTGGTAATGGGCAACATTTGTTTCAACCTGTGAGCTAGTTGGGAAACCAGAAGCTCGAAAATTGCGACACCGCTCATTCGATAAGTCGGGCACGTACGTTTTCGCACAGCGATCATTGGTGCGACCATTGCAGCTTACATTTGGTCGGATGATGATGATAAGAATGAAACTGATGACGACGACGGTGATATGCACAAATTTGCGATGATTCCAGTTCTCTGTAAAATAACGGCAGCAGTAAGTTCGGCCGTAATTTTGACAGATTCACTATCTGTATGTGCCCCCCTTGTATGTACCCCCTGTATGTGCCCCCCGGTGCGTACCGGCTTAAAGCCGGTACGCACCGATGATCTCACCAGAGAAGGATTGGCCACCCTGGTGCAGTATCTGGCCACCCCCTCCCGTAGGCATTCGTCAATTAACTCACGGCCCTCAGTCCCCACCAGCTGCGGAGCAACTGACCACGGCGGCGGTCAGATCTGCAAAGCAGCAGAGGGTGCTAGGAATCTCTGGATACGGACAGGCCACCTTTGGAACTTGAACTTAGCAACGTTTAACGTTAGAACGTTATCTAGTGAGGGAAGTCTAGCTGTATTATTCGAGGAGCTAGAAGGCATTAAATGGGATATAATAGGGCTGAGTGAGGTTAGGAGGACAGATGAGGCCTATACTGTGCTACAGAATGGGCACGTCATTTGCTATCGGGGCTTGGCAGACAGAAGAGAACTGGGAGAAGGGTTCCTAATTCACAGAAACATAGCTGGCAACATAGAGGATTACTATAGCATTAATGAAAGGGTGGTAGGCATTGTAATTAAACTGAATAAAAGATACAAAATGAAGGTAGTACAGGCTTACGCGCCTACATCCAGCCATGATGACGCTTCAGTTGAAAGCTTCTATGAAGACGTGGAATCGGCAATGAGTAAGGTGAAAACACAGTATACTATAGTAATGGGCGACTTTAATGCAAAGGTAGGGAAGAAGCAGGCTGGAGACCAGGCAGTAGGAGATTATGGCATCGGCACTAGAAACGCCAGAGGAGAGCTACTAGTAGAATTCGCAGAACGCAATAATCTGCGTATTTTGAATACCCTCTACCGAAAACGAGAAAACCGCAAGTGGACATGGAGGAGCCCTAATGGCGTAAATAAGAACGAAATAGACTTTATAATGACTGCACACCCAGGAGTCGTGCAGGATGTGGAAGTGGTTGGCAAGGTAAGATGCAGTGACCATAGAATGGTACGGGCTCGAATCCGCTTAGACTTGAAAAAGGAACGACAGAAACTGATACGCAAGAAGCAAATCAATGAGCTAGCACTGAGAGGGAAAGTACAGGAATTCAGAGTGTCACTGCAGAACAGGTACTCTGCTCTTAGCGAGGAAACCAACCTTAGCGTAGATACAATGAATGATAATCTGACGAGTATCATCACGGAGTGTGCAGTGGAAGTTGGAGGCAGGGTAGCTAGACAGGACACCGGCAAGCTTTCCCAGGAAACGAAGAACCTAATTAAGAAGCGTCAAATCATGAAAGTGTCAAGTACAACAGACAAAATAGAACTGGCAGAGCTTTCGAAGCTGATTAATAGACGTAAAGTATGCGATGTAAGAAGGTATAACATGGAGAGAATTGAGCACGCTCTGAAAAACGGAGGAAGCGTCAAAGCAGTGAAGAGGAAACTTGGGATAGGCAAAAGGCAGATGTATGCACTAAGGGACAAAGAAGGCAAATTAACTACCAATATGGATAGGATAGTTAAAATAGCGGAGGAGTTTTACAGAGATCTGTATAGTAGCCGAGACAACCACGACCCTAACACTATAAGAACTAGCAGTAACCCAGACGACACCCCACCGGTAATGATAGAAGTCAGAAAAGCTTTGGAGAGCATGCACAGAGGCAAAGCTGCTGGTGAGGATCAAGTAACATCAGATCTGCTGAAAGATGGAGGACAGATTGTGTTAGAAAAACTAGCCACTCTATTTACGAGGTGTCTCCTGACGGGAAAAGTACCAGAGTCTTGGAAGAACGCTAACATCATCTTAATACATAAGAAAGGAGATGACAAGGACTTGAAGAATTACAGGCCGATCAGCTTGCTCTCTGTAGTATACAAGCTATTTACAAAGGTAATTGCTAGCAGAGTAAAGAAAACATTAGAATTCAATCAACCAAAGGAACAAGCAGGATTTAGAACAGGCTACTCAACAATTGACCACATTCATACTATCAATCAGGTAATAGAGAAATGCTCAGAGTATAACCAACCACTACACATAGCCTTCATAGATTACGAGAAGGCGTTTGATTCAGTAGAAATATCAGCTGTCATGCAGACACTGCGGAATCAGGGCGTAGATGAAATATATATAAACATTCTGGAAGAAATCTACAGGGGATCAACTGCTACCATAGTGCTTCATAAAAAAAGCAACAGAATACCAATAAAGAAGGGTGTAAGGCAGGGGGACACAATCTCCCCAATGCTATTCACTGCGTGCTTACAGGACGTTTTCAGAAGCCTAGAATGGGAACAGTTAGGGATAAGAGTTAATGGAGAGTACCTCAGTAACCTGCGCTTCGCCGATGACATTGCATTGCTGAGTAACTCAGGGGATGAATTGCAACTCATGATTACGGAGTTAGACAAGAAGAGCAGAAAGGTGGGTCTTAAAATTAATCTGCAGAAAACGAAAGTAATGTACAACAACCTCGGAGAGGAGCAGCGCTTTGTGATAGGTAATAGTGCACTTGAAGTTGTAAAAGACTATGTCTACTTAGGGCAGGTAATAACCGCAGAGCCCAACCACGAGATTGAAGTAACCAGAAGAATAAGAATGGGGTGGAGCACATTCGGCAGGCACTCTCAAATTATGACAAGTAGATTGCCACTGTCCCTCAAGAGGAAGGTATATAACAGCTGTATCTTGCCGGTACTTAGCTACGGAGCAGAAACCTGGAGACTCACAAAGAGGGTTCAACTTAAATTGAGGACGACGCAGCGAGCAATGGAAAGAAAAATGGTAGGTGTAACCTTAAGAGACAAGAAGAGAGCAGAGTGGATTAGGGGACAAACGGGAGTTAAGGATATCATAGCTGCAATAAAGAAGAGGAAATGGACATGGGCCGGGCATGTAGCACGTAGACAGGATAACCGCTGGTCATTAAGGGTCACCAACTGGATTCCCAGAGAAGGGAAGCGGGGTAGGGGGAGACAGAAGGTTAGGTGGGCAGATGAGATTAAGAAGTTTGCGGGTATAAATTGGCAACAGCAAGCACAGGACCGGGTTAACTGGCGGAACATGGGAGAGGCCTTTGTCCTGCAGTGGACATAGACAGGCTGATGATGATGATGATGTGCCCCCCTTACTGCAAATGAGAACTCGCATGCTCAGAGTGCTTTCAAAGCGTTTGTTCCCCCACGTCTCAATTCGATCAAATTGGTCTGGATTCCAGAACATAATGGCCTATTTATGAATGAAACGGCCCATGCACTGGCAAAGTCTTCTTTAAATGGGCCTGTTGTTGAGTATTTCCGGCATTCAAATTCTTAATGAACGCTAGATTAAGAAGGAAACTGCTGTTAGAGGAGTTTTCTGCACCTTCACTAACAGCCACATAAGAACTCAATCACTTAATGTATCATTGAAATAGTAAAATATGACAAACTACAGGAATGGAAGTGGCAATAACTAGACTGCGTTGTCAAATTCCGCAGCTAAATTTATATTCTGTCTGGCAGCCTCCTCTCATTGTTCTTCTTGCGGAGTAAATGAGTCAACCGAACATTACATAATTTCCTGTAATATATACTCTGCCTTACGCAAAATCACCTTATGTGCCGTTTGCCGCCTCCTCCGAATAGACTTAAATGCGCGAAATAGTTCTTTCGAAGCTTTGTCTCATGGTCGCTGCAAAGGGATGATTTCAGACGCATTGCAGGAGTTTGTCAAAACTTCAAAGAGGTTTAAGTGTTTAAATCATTCTTTGGTAATTGTATTACTTTTCCAAATTCATTTTTAATTAAAATACACTGCTTCATTGCACAACACTAGTTTATTTACTTTTTCACTATCAAATTTGCCCTGTTTAATCGTTCTTTTTTTTCTCGTAAATAGGTAAATTGTAATCTATTAATAAAGAAGTCTTGCCAATCCCCACAGCGTGGGTGTGTGCCACATCTTCAAGAAACTTCACTTCAAGACGCTGTTGAATTGCGTCCTTTCGTGTGCAGTCGCCGACTAGATCATGCACGAAAAGAATATGGCGCATAAAAGATGAGAGTGACGATGAGGGTGAGGAAGCAACAGATTGCAAGAAAGGCGAGTAAGTTTGCGCTAACTTCTTGATCCTTTTATTTCCTCTCCGCTTACGATGACGAAGCTATACAAAGCTACTAGGCGATTGAAAGCCGTAGTAACCAGATTACGAAGCCGTGCCCCTCACATTGAATATATAATCTCACAGGGCGGGTCTGCTGATATCTCCTCTATGCAACTTTTGTTCTGAAACCAAAACAATAGAGCATTATTCTTTATCATTTAGCCGGTAGAGTTTACAAAAAAAAATAGAATTCTTGTATTCCCATTCGCAAAGCTGGGGCTTTGCGAATGGGAATACAATGGGAATACAAGAAATGACAGTATGAAGCTTTGGGCTTCAGGCACAAGAATGCTTTGATGCCGTTTGTGCTTACCTTCAGGAAACGAAACAATTAAGACTTTAGGTGGTTACTTGTGCACAGCAAAAATATTTTCTCTTGATTACGTAAAAAGGCGTAGGTAACATGCCGCTAACCACTTTCATAAAAGAAAAATAGTACACCAGAGATCACGTAGAACATATAGAACGTACAGCCACTTCAACTTTCACGCAGATCTCCACTATGAAGAAATAAGGGAAACGGTTGCTACGGAACAACACCTGTTTCATAAGGCCATTTCTCACACATTATTCACAATGTTATGATACGTGTCCGTAAACAACAAACGTGTTTCCATTAGATTCAACATGAGGCATACATAATCAGCAGATCTTTCTTCTGCAAGTACAAGGCCATTCCCGGGCCTTGTACTAAAGTTTCCCGGGCCACTATTCAACTAATCCTGTGGCAGTGTAACCTGAGCAGCGTAACCTGGGAACTTTGACTGCACCTGCACATGCTAAAAAATTTATGAAGTGAATTCAAAAGCTTAAAAATCAAAAAGGACAAGTTTCCTATTCACTGAAATCGAATTTTATTTTCCCACGATCATAAAACAAAATACAGCACAGACATGCTACAAATTGTGTGAACGAAAATTGTCAAACATTTATTTATTTTGGCAGCTTTGTATCTAGAATTTAAAGTACGAAGAATTTATACTTAGATATAGATAGATATATAACTGATGATTCTTCTATTAACTACACCTAGTTCATTGTAACAGATATTGTTTCTGAAAAAAGGAAAAAAATCAGCACAACCACACCAGGAGACTACAGAGCAAAAAACAAGCACAAGCACATTAATTTATTCATTTCAATCAAGACTAATATTTAACACGGCTTAAAAATAAATGCCCACATCACATACATATCATACAGAATAAAATGGCTGAAAGCACAAACAACTTCATAAACACACCAAAATATTGGCTAACAATATTACTTGAGACAAAAGAAGCAAAGGAGTAATTCAATTAGGATTATGCCATGCAAGATCAACCAGCGTTTTTTAACCATCACGAATATGGCGGAAAAAATTTTCACGTTTCTCGAAGTTTGAAACTCATCCTGGTCATTCAATTCCATTGCCAAAAATTTTGCTCCCTAGTTATGAGAGTTTGTAGTATGGCGCTGACTAAGCTAAAAGTCATCAAACAACAATATATTTCAAAAGTTGTTTTGGAATGCACTCAATAAATGGCATTTCGAGCAAGGTAATGAAGTGATCTGACTAAAAATAATGACTTATGTATATCAATTCTTCGAGAGCTTTTCTCACGAGCAATATTGAATAATGTTGCCAGGTTTGGGTTTTTTTCTGGTAACATGGCGAATTCCAAGGGCACAAATAAAATATGTGCTGGTGACCTTTTCGCCAAGCTACAAATTAAAAATAAATATGCACTGAAGTTTAGCAGACAGTCTCAAAAATTGCGTATGTCACTTTTTTCGGGGGGGGGGGGGGGAAGCATTTAGCATCAAAAAGCTTGCCTTGGTGGTCGGTGAAAAATATGCAAAACATTTCATTTTGAAGCTCTATGTACTACATCAATATAGGTGAAGTTACTAAAGGGCAATATTTTTTAAAACGAGAAGCATTTTTTTTTTAAATTATGTAGCTCCACAAGCTTTACCCCTACTAAACTCAAGTGGCATGAAGTACTCACAAGGGCAATCTCCAACAGACTTCCACAGACCTGAGGCAAATACAGCAAGCTTGATGCGGAGCAATTGAAATTGGAATGGGGCAGTTAATTTCCTCCTCCTCGACTAGCTTCTACACTAGCTAAGGAGGGAAGACGTGGGGGGGTGTGTGAGGGTAAGGCGACTTCGGTCATACTTTATGTACATTCTTGTGTGTTTATATGTGTGCATGTAGGTATGCACATGCAGAACTGAGAAGATCACAGCATATCTATGAAGTGAATGATGATGTGCAGGGCAAAGCTATAGAGGGCTTTATCAGTGATCGTGAGTCCGTCTGTCTATCTGTCACTCACACTAACGTCTTCTACTGAGTCATTGATAAACTAGGCTGTCACGAACCGGTCACAAGAAGGACAATCCACGGCTTCAGGATAAAAAATACCTGGACTGTGCTGGAGGGGAGAGTTAAGCGGGGTGAGTTAAGCAGCTCCGCCTGCCTTCCGGCTACGCCACTGGTGAAACTTCTCACATGAGCCATCAAGCCACTCAAAAGTACACAGTGCACAATTATTCCTTACACACAACATTAATGAGACTGTCACCTTGGCTACCAGTTCTTAAAGTTTTTCTTGCTTCTGTTCTGATATGACAGGCTTTTGGTCTCAGGGAGCAAGGTGCTCTTCTGAAAGCCAGAAAAATAAGAAACAGTTGTTTTTGATAGCGTTTCTCGGTATACTGCATTAGTGTTACTAGCATGCTTTAGGACATATGTACTGAATGTGACTAAATATTTTTATTAAGTGTATAAAACACACCTACTGCATTCGCAGGACTCCCCACGAAAGCAGGATGTCTGACTTTATATCTATAAAGCTACATGGCTCATCTGGAAGTCGCTACACTGAATCCAGTCCTTGTAGCACCCCTCCGTTGGGAATGAAATGCAGATGATAACCCTATTCCCATTTAAATTACTCTGTAGAGTGCACCAAATTCGCTCTCTGTATTCCAGGTCAGTGGGATTCTGCTGAAGATTGCCCTTGCGAGTGTGTCATGTCGCTTGAGCTTCGTAGACGAAAAGCTGGTGCAGATACATATTTCAAAAAATATTTTTGAATTTAAAAATAATACCCTCTAGTAATTCCACCTATAATTAACTTGTCCATAGAGCTCTGAAATGAAATTTTGTGCATACTTATAGTCCGACCACCAAGGCAAGTTTTGATGCTGAATATCGAGGTTTTCCCAAACAAAGTGACACTCACAATTTTTTTTCAGAGTATCTGCTATAACATCAGTGTCTAAATTATTTTTAATTTGTCGCATGTTGACAGGCCACCAGCACATATTTTATTTGTGTCCTTGGAACTTGCCATGTTCCGGAAACAAATCACAAATGTGGCAACTTTATTCGATATTGCTCATGTGAAAAGCCCTCAAAGAATTGATATACATAATGAAGTCATTATTTTAACGCTAGATAACTTCATTACATTGCCAGAAATGTATTTTGTCAAGTGCATTCTGAAAACTTCTTTTGAAAAAGAAAATGTTGTTTGGCACATTTTACATTACTTCGCACCAAACAATAGGATCTCATAAATAAGGAGGAAAATTTATGGCACACAAAATAAATGACCAGGACGAGTTTCGGACTTCGAGAAATATGTAGAAGGTTTAGCAGTTGTACTCGTGATCGGTCGGAGAAACGTTGTGTAGCTAAGTCATGCATATATGGTCACACATTCGATGTCGTCACCGACCATAATGCACTATGCTGGCTGTCATGATTGAAGGATCCCTCAGGTCGTCCCGCCCGTTGGGCTTATAGCTTACAAGACTACGACATCCACGTGCTGTACCGCAATGGAGCCAGCATGCTGACGCCAATGCCTTCTCGCGCTCCCTGTCACACATGTCCCGTTTATTAGGGAGGCGATCGCCGGGCTAATTCCAAGAGCCGAAGTATCGGCCCCCCGAACCGCACCATGAAAGCGTGGACAATTTAGAAGTGGTCCTTTTTGGTGCGCCAGCGGACGCCGGCTGTGGCCCAAAGAACAAGTCAGAGCCGAGAGTTGATAAACAAACAAATTATATTCTCAATAATGGCAGATCGAAAACAATACACAAAAAATGCACACTCCACAATAGTTGCATACAATATGTCACCAATCAAACCAATCAATCAACGTACTACACAAAACAATCAGCCACACTTGAAACAACGGACACGGACAACAATACGCACTACAATGCAGTCGCATGCATTGAACAACCAAGACACTTAAAGACTAAAGAGATAGAAAACCTATTCAGTCCAAAGTTCTTGGAACCAAAGTCGAGATGATACTCTTCCGAGAATCACTCACTCAAAGTCCAGCGTTGTTGTCGTTCCGCAGCCCTCGAAGTTTCTCTTCCAGGAAACCTCCCGTCTTCAATTGGCCACTCTTCAAACTTCAACTTCTTCGCCGGAACACGTTGGCTTCACACACGCAGCTGTTGCCCCGCGTCTTCGCTCGATGGCGGTAAACACACACCCTTGCCGGTAGCTCGAGTCGTCACCCCTCAGGTGTAAATCCTCTACATCTCCGGCCTCGTCCCTACGGACCAAAACTTCGCCGACTACACGGCGGAATCCCTACGCACTCTGGCGCTCACTTCCGTCTCCTCCTGCTTTCTCGTCTCGGCCGCTCGATTAAATACCTTCCGCGCCACCTTCCAGAAATTTCTCGTCATTTCGTCGGCGCGATACGCAGCGAAGGCTGGGGAGAGGCGAGACGGTTTGTCTGCCCTCCGCGTCGGATGACTCAGCTCGGCGTGGCCACGCCTCCTTCGTTCTAGAAATATCGCGGGCTTGCTGGGCCGCCGATGTGGGGTGAGGAGGTTCGTCTGCGACGCCTCGCTTCCGCGGGGAGAGCGCGCGCCCCGGGGATCCCTGGACGTTTGCTTTCTTTTTTTTTTCTTTTGACCTCGCGGCGTTTCTCCGCCCGTTGTCGCAAGAATTTGGCGGCGCGCTCTTTTTTAGCGCTCGTTCTGTGACACTCCCCTTTGCCTGAAAATGACGTGCCCTGCTCATTAACCTCAATTGCTGTTTCTGCCAACGATGCTAACACCCTCGCTACCGAACAGCGAAAAGATAATTAGATCACCCCGCTGATCAACTTGCTCTTTGATCCGTCTGCAGAACCATACATGCGTGTCTTACGTTGTCGAGCTCACCATTTCGCCATCCGTGACGGCCTCCTACACCAACGCAATTACAACGCCGATGGCCGGCAGTGGTTACTCGTGATACCCCGCGGTCTGCGGTCGGATATATGTGATTTTTTTTTCATTCTGATTACCAATGTGCGCACTCTGGGGTATCCAAAACTTATCCCCGCATTTGACAACGCTACTTCTGGCGCGGAATGTACCGCGACGTGCAGCAGTTAGTTTGCTTTGCCTCGCTTGCCAATGCCGCAAACTGTCAGCACACATGTCGCACGCATTGCCCCGCCGCGGTGGTCTAGTGGCTAAGGCACTCGGCTGCTGACCCGCAGGGCGCGGGTTCGAATCCCGGCTGCGGCGCCTGCATTTCCGATGGAGGCGGAAATGTTGTAGGCCCGTGTGCTCAGATTTGGGTGCACGTTAAAGAACCCCAGGTGGTCTAAATTTCCGGAGCCCTCCACTACGGCGTCTCTCATAATCATAGAGTGGTTTTGGGACGTTAAACCCCACATATCAATCAACATGTCGCACGCCGGTCTGCAACCGTTACCTTGCCCTGACCCCCCGTTTGAGCACGTAGGTATCAACTTGTATGGACCACTTCCTGTGACGTTGGCTGGTAACTGCTGGGCCATCGTTGCCGTAGACCATTTAACGCGATACGCCGAAACCGCCACTCTTCCTGCAGCTACTGCGCGCAATGTTGTGTCCTTCCTGCTGCATCAATTTATACTGCGCCACGGACCACTCCAAGAGCTTCTCAGCGATCGAGGCCGCATCTTCTTGTCGGAAGTCGTCGAAGCCATTCTGACGGAGTGCCATTCTGTCCACCGCAAAACTTTGCTTACCACCCGCAGACGAATGGCCTCACTGAACGCTTTAACCGCACCATCGGCGACATGCTTTCGATGTACGTCGCCGCCAACCATACGAATTGAGATAATATACTGCCCTTCGTCACCTACGCCTACAACACTGCCCCTCAAAGACGATGCGTTTTTCACCTTTCTTCTTGCTGTACGGAAAGCACCCGTCACACACTATCGACACGATACTCCCGTACACGCTGGATCCATCTGAGTGTGCACCTATTTGTGAGACAGCCAGGTTTGCTGAAGAGTGTTGTGAGCTTTCCAAGACTTTTACGACGCATGAGCAAGAGCGACAGAAGAATATTCGTGATGGCTCCATCATTTCTGAGCCTACGTTCCTTCCTGGTGCGCTTGTATCGCTCTCGATATCGACTTCTGTAGCTGGCCTCTCTTCTAAACTACTTCCCAAAATCGAAGGCCCCTATTGTGTCATCAAGCGGACATCTCCGGTCAACTATCTGATCGAACCCATCGAACAATCTTCGGACATGCGCCGCCGCGGGCGCGACATCGTCAATGTGGAGCGCCTGAAGGCTTATTGTGACCCGCTCATACTAACAAGCTGTTAGATAGCCAGACAGCTCCCTCTTCGACCCCAGGGTAATCGTAGCGAAGTCTCCGAACTTTGAAATAGGCCGAACTCTTGAGTAGCTTCTAGCGGGGCTACCCAACAAGGACACCGCTCGCGCTGGGAGTCTGTGCTGGGCCGTGACTGTCGCCATTGTGTATGCTCGCTGGTTGCCGGGTAAGAAACGCCTTAACAGTTGCCTGATCTGGCATGGAATGACTCATTAGAGATATCATCAACAGATGACTCAAGAAATGTTCTCTAATTTTTCAAAATATTTGACAATGAGGCATTTGCGTGCTACGTGCGGCGTTGCCTTCCTGTGGCAGAAGGCATCTTCAGATGGGTACAAACATTAATTATG
Source organism: Rhipicephalus annulatus (assembly GCA_013436015.1). Lineage (NCBI taxonomy): Eukaryota > Metazoa > Arthropoda > Arachnida > Ixodida > Ixodidae > Rhipicephalus > Rhipicephalus annulatus. Next base: position 1,571 of record WOVY01003289.1, on the reverse strand, counting down.
GCATCAATTATAGAAATTAACACAATTATCTATTTCACCAGTGGTAATAGCCGATCGGATCAAATGGGCAAACTGAACCCCTTCCTACAAATAGTCTATAGCCAGTTTAAAACTTAGGAAAAATAGCCACTGGTAATCACCGCAGAGCGATGCATTCTGCTCAATTTAGCCTGCGAAACTGAAACCGATGCACCAAACAGTGCATCTACCATTCACTTCGACACCGCCCTCCATGGCGACACTGTTTCTCTTGCATTGGGGGAGAAGATTAAGTGAGGGTCGATAAGCGGGCACAAAGGAAAGTGTCTAAATTGACGGTTGATAACGGCTAGAGAAACAGTGTCGTTATTGAGGGCGTTGTCGAAATGAATGGTAGATGTGCTGTCTGGTGCATAGGTCTTCGTTCCGACAGCTAAATTAGGCAGATTGCATAACTTCACCGTGATTATCAGTGGCTGCTTTTCCAAAATTTCAAAGTGGCTATCGACTTTTCGTAGGAAGGACTTGAATTTTCCCATTTGACTCGACCAGCTACTACCCCTGGTAAAAAATGTAATTGTCTTAATTGCTATATTTACTGCCGCAATTAATGTTTGTGCCTATCTGAAAATTTCTTTTGTCACAGGAAAGGCAATGCCGCAACCAGCACGCAAGTTCCTCTTTTCTCTAAGTTTTGAAGAACATTGGACACGTTTTTTGAAACGCCCTGTATTTCATACACGTGCAGACAATGCAAGGTAAAAACAAACAATGAAGAACGAGCAAGAAAAAATAACGAGCTTATAAAGAAACAGACATGAAGAACGAGCAAGAAAAAATAACGAGCTTATAAAGAAACAGACAGCCCCGTAGCCTAGAATGTTTTTCGGAGGTAGGGGGTGGGGGGCACATGTTGATGGCCATGGAAAATGACTTTCTTCCTTACTTATGCTCAATAGGACAACCCAAAACATGCGAACTCGGGGGAGGGGGGGACAAACTTTTTGGGCACCCCTCTGGCTACAGGTCTCCACTGAGCCCACTTCCTTGCAATACAGTAGATGTCACATAAGAAGAAAAGTTGTCATTATTAACAGATGTAAACGGAGGTATGCACAGAAAAAAGCCCTTAGCCCAAGTGAGCAGATTCAGAGGAATATTTTGCTGTGTTAGTAAAATAAGTAGCGAGAAACCCTATCGAGGGCTGTAGAAAAATATGGAAACAACGCGTCAACCTGAGGGCCCATGTCAAGAAAAAAAAATGTATACAGTCAGAAAGGCCAGCAACTCTAGTGTCACATGAAAAGACTTGAGAAAGCCGCACTCATATTTGAAAATGATGCTACGAAATTCCAGCTGGAGGCCTTGCCTTGCAACAGGAAAGCTGCTACTCATCACAGATTAAACTTCTTAACTGTTATACAAGTTGGCAATGATGGGTCTGATCTTACTAGTTGAAAAGTGGCCTAAGCATGCTCTCTCAAAATCAAGGTATAGTTGCCGACTTTTCATACAAACTCCTTCATGGCACCGCACACTCTCCACTGAAGTAATGTAAAATTACGAACCAAAATTTGGATGCACAAGTGGGT